>PVIC010042621.1:0-15722 GCA_004025085.1 Thryonomys swinderianus
CCCTCCTCGTACCAACCTTCTAGTTTCTTCCAGCTCTTCCAGGATGGAAGGACTTTGTTCCTGTCTAGTGTGAGCTTTTTTTTCAAGGAGAATTTTTATTCTTAAACATCTCCTCAAGTGGAGGGACATGAGTGTAGCTACTGGGGCACTAGGGCTGTCCCAAATCTTCCTGGAGTGACCCCCAGGGGTGGTTCCAGATGCAGAGCTGGGCTGGGCTTCTAAGAAGTGGGCATTGAAATGAAAAAGTAAAAAGAACCAAGTGAAGCTACAACCAGCCCCCTTCTCCGCATGAGCCCGGCCTGGGTACTGAGCCAGGGGCCAGTGAGGCCTGAGGCGCCCAGAAGCAGCGCTCACCAGGAGCGGGAGAGAGGAAACCTCTGAGCTTTCCTGGAAGACAGGATGCCTGGGGTTTTCGGGAGAGACAGCCAGGCCCTGGGCAGGCGCTAGGCTCCAGGTTGCCCTCGGCGACCCCGAAGGGTGAAAAGCAGCCTGGCAGTGGCGGGCGCAGCACACCAGCAGTGGTCGTGCTGGCAGGGCGGGAGGTGGGCGCGGCAGGAGCCACAGGGAGGGGGGACGGGCAGGCTGGGAGGAGGGGAAGGGAAGACAGCGTGACTGCGTCTGATCTACAGTGACGAGTACCAATGTTAACTGTCACCTCTCATCTCCAAACTAAATCACACCTGGAATTGGAGGCACCGAGGAGCTGATAGAGTCAGCCTCGCAGAGGCGACGAGTCAATCAGCGCAGAGATGCGCGCAGAGACACGGGCTCCACCAGGCCGGGCGCCTTCATTCATTCTGGGATTTACACTTGTCAGGCTGCTGCCTGGGGGTGGGCAGGAGGAGGGGCGGCCTGAAGGCCAGTCTCGCCTCAGCTCCACTTAAAGGGGGATGACTGGTGGCCTCTCCCCGGGGTCCCTCGGGCTGGCCCACTTGTTCCACTGCCGCACCAATCTCCACTCTGAGGGTCATTTCTAGGCTTGAGGGGTGCAAAGAAGCTCAGCGGTGGGTACATGGGAAAGATGGGTGGCTCAGGGGGCGGGGCCTTGGCTGCCCAAGCTGCCCTTACCATGCCCGGAGCATGTGATCCCAGGGGGAATTTCATCCTGGGCAGCCGGGCTTGTGTTTGGGAGGGAGCGATGGGGCCTTGTCGGAAAGGAAGGATGGATTTAAAATGTCTACACCGCAATAACTGTACCTGTGGCCAACGGTGGCCCTTTCATTCACTCCTTTGCTCATTCAACAAAGGGCCTCCACCCAGGCTCTGTGTGAAAGGCCGCGCGTGTGGTGGCACAGGGCTGGCATCTTCAGGGAGGAGACAAGCGTTAAAAACGTCCCGGGTCACCACCTACTACTGCCCTGGGATGAGCGAATGAGCCTGCGGCCTTCCTCTGCCACCACCGGCCACACTGTCACACTCAGCATGTCACTAACAGATGTGTTTTTCACTCCTACAAACATAACCGTGCTAAGTGTCGCGCCAGGAAAAATACATGGAGATATAAATTCCAGACAGAGAGGGAGGGGGAAAAAATCGAGGTCTCATTGCTGTTTGAATATCTGTTTTATTTTTTGACACCAGGAAAGTAATAAAAGTCTATCACAGAAAACTCAGGGTAATGATGAGAGAAAAAGTCACCCACGTAAAAAGTTACCATTTTCATCTGCTTTCTTCTACTCCTTCTTCCTATATCCCTTTAACATTTTTGTTTTATTTTGTTTTCTCAAAAGTCCTTAGCCTAAGGTACATCCTATGGCAATGAATATGGAGTTAGGGTAGAAGGCTCATTTCTCCTGTGAACCCCCATTCAGACTAACCCTGGAGGGTAAGACTTCATTCTACATAGAGCCTGGGCACAGAAATGGATACAGGCATAGGGCAGGCTGATCTCTTAATCCAGATTGGTGTAGTCATTTGAAACTGAAAGCAGCTCCTTTTTATGTTGCCTGCTCCTCAGTATTAACTTCTCTTTGATGTAATTTTTGCTTCCGATGCTCTCTCCCTTCATGGGTTAGATTAGTGTGAAATTGGCCTGGCTCCTCTAGAGACTGCAGTGTTAAGCTTCAAATATTTGGTCCTTATTGGAAATCCTTAACCCAAATCAGGGGAGTAAAGTGGCGGTGGTACTTGGGTAAATGTGTGTGTGTGTGTGTGCGTGCGCGCATGTGTGTGTTTGTGCCCTTAGGAACACACGTGTGCAGGACAGGGTGTAGAGGAGGAGGGGAAAAGTGCACGTTGGTGAGGGGAAAATGGGCCAGTTGAAACTGTTCTCCATTTCCTGACTGCCGAAGATCTACTGTACTAGTTTTAATCGTGGGTGGAGGTGTAAAATGGGTCTTAGGGAACTTGAAAACCTCCTCAGGGAAGAAAGCCAGGCTGTTTTGCTGGACCTCTAGCGGGAGCTGTCCAGAGGTCTTGGTGCTGAAAGGACAGGGAAGGGTGAGAGTCACGGGACAGGTCCATCCTGTGCCTGCTCCAATAAGTATCCACCCCATTCACATGGGACCTTGGCATGCAAGCACAGATGTGCACACACACATACACACACACACACCACACCATTCTGAGGGGACCTCACCAGGCTTACTCTACTTTTTTTGGCCACCTTTCATGTGACACATGACAACTTGCTATTGGGCCAGGCTGCTGGATGGTTATACTCACCTTCAGGGCAGGTGCACCTGAGCGCTTGGCCAAAGAGAGGACCCCACTGTGAAGGCAGATGAGGGAAAGATGCTCCTGGTGTGACTGTCACAGCCCACCTCACTGCCCTGGGCATACGTCCTCAGAGTCCTTGCCTCCAAATTCAGATTCATCTGAGGACACCAGTGGAAGGCATAAGCTGCCCAACTTGATTCTGGTCACCAACTGGGCTGAGTTGGCCTTAGTGGAAGCAGCCACTAAACTGTATGATTGACCATCATGATGTTCTGGGGGATCTTCAGACTCTCCATTCAAAAGCAGTTGAGCTCCAAACCCTTGAAGCTCCAAGCCAACCAACATACACTTCCCGCCTGCAGCCCACAGCCCCTGTCCTCTGTCCCACTCTCCTGGGCCCCTACTCATCTGTCCGGCTTCTGCCTTGGTGTCTTTTCTTGTCCACAATACTCCTTTCCCTGGACTCCGTCAGTTACTCTCACGGGTCTGTGACCTTCCTTTCTCTTGCCCTCTTCCCCCTCTTCCCCTTCACTCTACTCCATCCTTGCATTTCCCTTCCGGCTCACCTGAGTCTTTGACTTCACCCACTTCTTGCCCGGGCTCTTGCCCATTTGCGCCACTCAGTGCCCCGCCAGGTGTCTGTCTCCTGGACATGCCTTGGCCCACTCTGGTTCGGCCTCGGGCCTCCTTGTGCTTGGGCCCTCCTCTCCGCTTCTCCAGTCCGCAAATCACTCCTTCCAGTGTCAGCCGGCAAATTGGTTTATCCTCCCCCCAACCCGGCTTTCATTACCTTGCCGAAATGAAGCGATATCTCCTCCGCGGAGGCTTCCCGTCCGTGCCGCCGCTGGCATAATAAATGAAGACAAAGTGCCGGCGGCATAGACCATCTCTCCCGCCGCACCACCAGCCGCTGCCAGCTTCATTATTCGCTTAAGTTGCCGGAGAGAATTACTTAACCCTGACCCGTGTATTAGGGGCCTGTATTAATGCCGCGACAGGCGCCTCTTACGGCAGAGAACAATTTATTAGTGCCGAAACAGGCTGCTTTTCTCTGTCATTTTTCCAATCTGAGCTTTGAACACACATCATTAAACTTGTCTGACTCTCTCCCCTTCTCCATCATTCCTTTTTCATTTTTTTAAACAGAAAGCACCATAGAGAATGGAGATTGTTCTGAAATTCTCTATGTGCCTCTCCCTCTCTTGCCCCCCCCTTTTCTCCTTTTCTTTCCTTCTTTTCCTCCTTACTTTTTATCTGGGCTCTTGATCTTGTTGGGTCTCCTATCTTTGGAGTCAGAATATTCGGGCATGGAACATATTTGGCTTCTGGAAGGGAACTGAGTTGTCTCTTGGGTGTAGGGTTTGCCAGTGAGAACCACCCTGGCTCCCTTCCTCTGGAGCCCCCCATCAGCCATTTCTTCTCCAGATTCTTCCGCTTCTGGCCCTTTGCACCTCCAGCTGGAACGGCACTTTGAAAGCAGTATTCTGGGGGCAGGAGGAGCTGCGTGTGAGAAGAACTGGGGGGTTGTCCTGGGGAACTTTCCCTGCACACAGCTGGAGCGAAGGTCTTGGAGGCTTGTGCAAGACCAGGATCTGGCCACGCAGCTTCTGAACATGAGCTGAGCTCAAGCGTGAAAGCTAGCAGGGCTGGCCTCTAGGTGTTCTCCTCTCTGGCTCCCGTGAGGCTCTGTCTCAGCACCGAGCCCACCTTGTGGCTTCCACGTCTTCCCTGGCTCCTGGTCTTGGCCCTTCTGGCTTTGCACACATATCCTCAACTCTGCAGTTTCTGTGCCCAGAGCTAAGAAGAGCTGCGCTCAGATACAGGGGCTGCTCCTCTCCCCGGTGGCTCCTTCCTGCCTGCGTGGCCACAGTTTCTGCTTGTGTTCCCCAGAAATCAGAGCTTGAGCAAATCTAAGTATGGATCCTGTCCAGGGTGACACCAGGAAGCGGCAGGGAAGGGTGGGAAACTGCTGTAGGCAGCAGAGTTGAATCCATGAAGCCCAGAGAGCTGGGTACAAAACTGGCCCGCCCCCATACCCGTCTGGGGAGCCTGATGCGTTTTTCCGTGGACTCCTGTCCCCATGGGCAAGGGGACATCAAGTCCTCCAGATTTCTCCCCTGTGCTTGGTGTGTATGGGGTGGCTGCTGCCCAGCACTTTTGCCGGGGTGGGGGGTGGCTGGGGTAGAAGAGAGCTGGGGAGAAAGGTGAGGCTCCTGCTCCAGGGAGGTTGGTTTAGGGGGGTTCCCAAGGCCCTGACCAGCACAGCCGTGGCTGAGATCAGAAGTGGGTCGGAAGGGCGTGAATGTGCCGCCAGCTCCTGCCCTGCTACACACCTAGCACCAGGCAAGAACATAAACTAAGGGGGCAGGGCGGGGCAGTAAACGGGGACTGGTAGGGACTGGCGAGTCAGGGTGAAGACAGTCACATAACCCCCAAAGCACTTTGCCGTTAACCAAGTACCTGAGGGCAGAAGATCTGATCTCAGACCACCACGGGGGTGGCAGAGGGAGGTCTTCCAGAGGAGATGCAGCCTTTGTGAAGTTTTTCCTCACTCTTTTTACATTCCTTCCAACCCTGGCTGCTGCCTTTGGGGACTGTTTGAAGGTAAGTCCTGGAGAGAGGGGGGTGGAAGGGAGAAGGGCAGGAAAGCCCATTTCAAAGGCCAGTGGCTTTTCCTCCATCCCAGTCCTTCCCAAATTCCCTGGGCCTCCAGATCCCTGCAACCCTCCCTCCCGCTTAGCTTAGCTCAATAGCACTTGAAAAGTTCTCTAATCACCTCTCCGCTTCCTGCATTAATGAGCCTCTCATCTCACTGATGGCAATCAGAATATTTGCTTATGAAAGGGACACGGTTAATAACACGATTGCTTCCCTCCGCCTCCTTCCTTCCTCTGCTCCCCCCTCCCCAGCCCTCGCCCTCCACACAATTCTCTCAATTAACGATAGGCAGAAATTAATTTTTCCCCTCGATCGAAACAATTGCAGGGAAGCGGATTGCCAGCGTGGCTTCAGATAGGGACTGCTCCCAGCAGAGTGGAGAGAAAGGAGGGGAGATGCCGGCGATAAGCAGCTCTATCTGCAGGCACAGGACAGAGTAATACAAATGTTATCCTTAGAAATGTACTTAAAGAGGATATGTTTATAATTCGGAGGGGATTTTCGGGGCTCTCCTGCCCTCCCTCCCTCTCCAGGGCACTCCACTTCACTCACTTCTGCACAGCAGAACCCAGGAATGGTTGGGAATTTTGCTCCTGCTGCCTCAGTGAATACCGGGAGCCTCGGGTGAGCAGGAAGACCAGGTCACCCAGGGTCCTGACCACGGACTAGAGCCCAGGGCTTAGGCACCTACTGACTTTGCTTACTTTGAGGCCAAGTGCCAAATGCCAGTCATAAGGTCTGACAGTCACGTGGCTTTCTAGGTGAGGGCCTGGATAGCTGGACCTGTATGACTCTTCTACACCTTCCTGGACTTCTGGCTTGACATCCTCGATCTTCAATCTCTCCTCTGGCTAGGTAGAGGAGAAGGCCTACAGAGAAGTCACAATCATATCCTTGCACATTGTTTTAAGAATACTGTGGAAGGACTGGCGATTTAGCTCAAGTGGTACTGCGTCAACCTGGCATGCACAAGAATACTGTGGAGCCTGGCAATAGGGGTTTGAATCTCAGCTCTGCTACTTAACAGCTCTGTGACCTTAAATAAGTTACTTAACTTTTTGGTGTCCTTTCCTCACCTGTGAAGTTGGTATGGCACCTACCTTACAGGATTGCTGGGAGGCTTAAATGAGTGAATATTAGTGTACCGGTCAGTTTAACATGACTACCATGAAATACCTGAGGTTGAAGATTGATTTTGGTTCATGGTTGTGAAGGTTCAAACCCAAGGTCAGTCAGGGCAGCACACGGTGGTCAGAGCACATTAGATGAAGTAGTCACGTCATGAGCCACAAAGGGGAAACAGCCACTGACACACAATTCCTTTGAAAGCACCACCTCAAAGACCTAAGGGCCTCCCAGTAGACCCAACCTTAAGAACGTTCATTCCCTTACTAGTGCCGCCAAGAGGGCCAAGCCAAACTTTGGGAGAATTCGGTATTCAAATGTAAGAATTCAGTATCCAAACAACCAACAAGGGACTTGCAGCAGGTGTCATTTCAATGCCTGATAAAGAAAAATACCTTGTAGGGCTGAGGATTTAGCTCAAGTGGTACCGGGCTAACCTTGGATGCACAAGGGCCCGAGTTCAATCCCCGGTACAGCAAAAACAACAACACAACAAAAAAAAAAAAACACCTTGTATTTCTGTGCCAGTCAAGAATCTGCTCATCCTTTCATTCACCATTCACAGTCTGTGAGTCCTACGAAGGTGTTTGAAAGACCTGAAGGTCTCTGCTCTCGGAGTTGTAAACAGCCACAAGCCGTGCAGAATTCACCGGAAACAGGATGGTGCCGCAGGGAAAGGGCTATGCGATTTCCGCTGGAGGGAGGGCTGCAGAAACTCAGCCGAGACAATCAGGGATGGCTTCAGAGAGGAGGTGATGTCTGAGCGGAGAGCCTGGAAGATGATGAGGATGATGATGATGATGATGATGATGATGATGATGAGGTGGAAAAGGCTGCGGCTGGGTACAGGGAAGGAAAGAGGAGCGTTCTAGACGCGATTCCCCCGTAGATGTGGGGGGATGAAGAAGAGGTTGGGCAGGGAGGGGAGCGTGGTCCCTTCTGCCGCCTCCATTTTTCGCATCTACACCCTCTGCCCAGCTCTCGCTTTTTCCCAGCACCCCGGAAAGATTAACTTCTCTCCGTGCAAGAGAGAAAGTTATCATTAGCCCAGAATTAAAAGAGTGATTAAGGATGCACTGCCCCCACCCCCATCCTTATCTGGTGGCAGTGAGCGGGACAATGAAGCGGTGGGAGGGGAAGGGAAAGAGAGGGAGAAGACGCGAAACAATAAATATTAAGTGCAAGGGGGGACCGAGAGAGCGCAGCGCTGTTCCCACTTGTTAGATTGAAGGCGCCTCTCCAGAGGGGGAAGGCTCCAAATTGCTAATTAGCGCCTCTGAAAAGGCCGGGCTCTGATATGCGCGCCGCTGAAAGGCCGCGTTAATGAAGGCGCGGCGCGCCCGCCTCCCTGTCCCCGGCCGCCTCCCTCTGCCGGCCCCGGGCCGCGAACAATGCGGCGGGCAGCGCCGGCTCCCCCAGGCCTCGCCGGGACGGCCGGCGAAATGTGGAGGGGGAGATAAGGCCGCGCGGAGGGAAGAGGCTCACTCCCAGGGGCCCAGGGAAAATTTGCAGTTATTATGAAGGAGATGAGACAGATTAAAAGCCCTTGTGTTCGCCGCTTTGCCCCTTTATTTAGTGGCTTCATCTTCGAGATGAAAGAAGTTGGAAATGACTTTCTCTGCTTTGCGCCGCAAGAAGCTTCATGGCACATTTCTTGACTTTATTCCTTCTTTTGTTTCTTTCTTCCTCGTTTTTAACCCCTGAAAGGCTTCTCTGTGCGGCCGTGGGCACTGGAGGCCTAGAAATAGGGACAGTGGAGGGGTCTGCTGTTGACCGCTGGAGGTCTGTGGCTTCTGTCTCCGCCGGCCGTGGCTGCCCGAGGCAAGTGGCAGCGCACCCTCCCTGAGGCCGGCAGAGGAGCGGGGCCCTTATCCGGGGGGCTGAGGCTCCCAGGCTGCCGGGCCTGTCCTCACTCTCCCCTGGGTCTCCACTGCGGGCGACCCAGACCCAGCCCGGAACTCCAGCACGCGTTAGTACTTGACCTCTGGCAAGATAGCATGACACTCCGTGCCTGAGTCCCCGTCTGCAAAATCAGGAGGCTTTTCGGAGGGTTAGCTCAGTGGTTCCGGCGCCTGCCTCGCAAGCGTAAGGACCTGAGTTCGATCCCCGGTTGCCACGTATAATGCTGGGCGTGGTGGCTCACGCCTGTAATCCCAGCACTCGGGAGGCAGAGACGGGAGGATTGCTGAGTTCGCGGCGGCTTGCCTGGGCACCATAGTGAGCTCAGGGCCAGCCTGAACTACAAAGCGAGACCCTGTCTCCAAAAAAGCAAAAAAAAAAAAAAAAAAGAAAAATAATAGTCAGAAGTTTTCCAGATTTAAAACAAACTATAAATCTATGCCCTGGTCATTTTCTTGTCCCTGGGACAAAATACTCAACACCTACAACTTGAAGGAGTAGAGGTTTATTTATTTTTTTGAGACAGGATCTCACTTTGTAGTTCAGGCTAGCCCTGAGCTCACTATGTAGCCCAGGCAAGCCTTGAACTCAGCAATCCTCCTGCCTCTGCCTCCCGAGAGCTGGGATCACAGGCGTGAGCCACCACGCCCGGCACTGTGGTGTGTGGTATTGATGGTTGGTGGGTGTGAGTCACCACGCCCAGCATTGTTTTTGGTTAACTCAGGATTTTGCACTTGTGAGGCAGGCGCTAGAACCACTGAGCTAAATCTCTGGCTGAGCAGAGGTTTATTTTGACTCATCTTTTCAGTCCATAATCTGCTGGCTCCAAGGCAGGAAGGGCAGGGTGGAAGGGCCTGCTCACTATTACAGATATGAGCAAGACCCCCCCCCAGCCCTGTCTTTCCCTTATTTTATTTTTTTCATGACATTTCTACCAATTTATATTTTAAATATTTATCCATGAATTGTTTGCTTCCCTCCTCTGAAAGAGAAGAATCCTGAAGTCAGGGACTTTTGCTTCTGGGGTCTTTGCTGCTTAAGACATCATGAATACCAAATAAATATTTCCTAGAATCTAGATGTCCCTCCAAAACTCATAGGTCGGGCTTCTGGAAGGTGGTTGGATCAAAACTGTGATACTGGATCACAGGTGTGTGATACTGGATTAATCCACTGATGGGTTTATAACTGGGTCTGATGGTGGGAAGAGCGGGTCTCTGAAGGTGTGGCCTGGAAGTACATATCCATCCTTAATTCTGTTTCCTGACTGTGATGCCATGAGCAAGCCTCCTTTGCTGTGCCCCTCTGCCATGCTGCCTGCCCCTCTTTGCAGCCAGCCGAAGAGGGACTGAAACCCCTACAAACCCTGAGCAAAAATAAGCCTTTCCTTCTTTAAACTGTTTGTGTTGGGTATTACGTTCCAGCAACGTTAGAGGAACTAATACACTAATTGATTGAGTTAATGAATAAACATTACTGCTGAATGATAATAAGTACTACTAAATGATAATAAATGATTGTTACAGGTTTACTACCCTGAACTTTTTATTGTTACCTTAAAGTGTACTCCTTCTACTCATATTTGGTAGAAATATAGTTGAGGAAAATCAAATACCTTCCCAAAGACAAGAGTGTTTAATGAAAAGAGCACCCTCTGGAGTCCTATGCTTAATTCAATCGCAGTTTTTTGTGTGTGTGTGTGTTTTGAGACAGGGTCTCGCTTTGTAGTTCAGGCTGGCCCTGAGCTCACTACGTAGCCCAGGCAAGCCTCAAACTCAGCAATCCTCCTGCCTCTGCCTCCCAAGTGCTGGGATTACAGGTTTGAACCACCAAACCTGGCATTTGGGTATGTGGAACTGATTGCCGGTGGGCGTGGCCACCGCGCCCGGTATTGCTTTATGTGGTTACTCAGGATCGAACCGGGAACCTTGCGCTTACTAGGCAGGTGCTGGAACCACTGAGCTAAATTTCTGGCCCAATTGCAGTTATTTTATGCACTTGCTCCGTCACCCTATTTAGCTTCTCTTAGCTTCAGGTTCTACCTCTGTACAAAGAAGGTAGGTTTAAGGGGTTAACTGACCTCACTGATAAACCTAGGAGGTACAGTTTGCTTTATACAGACCGTGTATGCTGAACAGTTCATACATGTCCTATATGTCTGTGTGTATGTATCATGCAAAATATTGGACACATGCTCTTGTTTAGGGGCATTATAATGTAGTGGTTGAAGATTTGGCTCCTGGAGTCACTCAGCCTGGTTACAAGCTAACTAGTTGTGTGACCTTAGGCCAGCTAGTTAACCTCAAGTTTTCTCATCTGTAAAAGGGAGATAATAATACTACCTACTCACAGGATTTCTGTGAGGATTAATCTTCAGAAGATTAATGAGGTAATTCATATTAATATATAGAATAGTCTCTGGCAATTACTCAAGAGATCCTAAAGTCTATTACAGTCCTGTACCAAATAATGATGTTTTGATCAACAATGGAAGACATATATAATTATGGGACCATAAGATAGGAATGAGGCTGATCAGATGTGGTGGTGTTCACGGTAATTCAGCACTCTGGGAAGTTCAGTCCCTGAATTGCCCTGCCTGGGCAACTTTGTGATTTAGTGAGACTCTTTCTTAAAATTTAAAAAATAATTCTATAAAATGTTTGGGCATGTAGCTCAATATGAAGGCCTTGGATTCAATCCATAGTACTTCAAAAACAAAACCAAAAAAGGCCACTGTACCACTCTTCTCACTTAGTGACATAGTGCCATGGCACCCGTAGTGCGATTTATTACTCATGTGTGTGGTGATGCTGGTGTAAACAAACACACTGTGCCACCAGTCATGCAAAGTGCAGCACAGCCAGGCACAGTGGTGCATGCTTGTAATTCCAGCTACTCAGGAGAGCGAAGTAGAAGGATCACAGTTCAAGCACAACCTGGGCAACTTAGCAAAACCATGCTTCAGAATTAAAAACAAATAAATAAAAAGGCTGAGGATGTAGCTCAGTGCAAAGACCCTGGGTTCAATTCCCTGTAGCCACAAAATGAATGAATGAATAAATGAATAAATAAATATTTATTAAAAGGTAAAACAAAGATCTGGGGATGTAGCTTGATGGTAGAGTGGTCCTGGGTTCACTCTCTAGTACCGCCCCCATACACAGAGTGTGGCACTTAGATACAAACATAATACTGAGTGACAATAAATGCTTGTTACAGGTTTACTATCCTATACTTTTTATTGTTACTTTAAGGTGTATTCCTTTCACTTATAATAAATACATTTCGCTGAGAAACACTCTGCCTGGTGACACCAGCAGCAACCACACACGTCTTGTGTTGCTGCATCTCTTGCTTGTACCCAGCGGCCACACCGAGTGACGGGCTCTAGCAGCTAGGGTTGTGTAAGCACACTCTACAGTGTTTGCACGATGATGAGATTGCCTAATGATACATTTCCCAGAACACGCCCTTGTTGTTGGTAAGGGATGTGTGACTGTATTTTATCACTTAGCTTAATCGTCTACGTATTTCTGGGGCAGTCCTTGGCACATAAATACTACGTTCCCTAACGATTGTTTTAGCTTCCTTCATCCTCTTCTGCAGATCCAAGTTCAGGTGCCCTTTCGTCAGTTTCCCCCAGGGTTCCCAGTGAGGTCCGTCCTGAACAGTCTTGTCCCTGGTCTCGGAGCCCTGGGTTTCTTGCCTTTTTTTGTATTTCCCGTGGGGTCCATGTTAGCGTTACTCAGACAGGCAGGGAAAGTGAGTGATCTATGCTTCGTTATCTTAGCCTCTCATTTCCTGCCTGGGTGGTTCCTGCACCTCGCAAGAGTCTTTCCACACGGATCTCCAGGAATTTGTAAAGCCGAGCTGTGAACTGGAGGATAATTTTTACGCTTCTATGGGAGAAGGCTGGGTCCACATTTCACGGTCATTTCTGTGAAGAGACGTGACATGGCCCGTGGGCAGAGGAGCAGCGTGCTCTCCGAGGTACACGGCAGCAGTGATCTGTGGGCCAGGAAGGATACGGCGGTGAGCACGGGACTGAACGAGAGGCAGCTGGGAAAGCTGGGGGACTTCCGGCTGCAAGTAACAGACCGCCACGACTCAGAGTTGTTTAAACAACGGCAGTTAGTACATCACACAACAGCGGGTCCCGGAACAGACCCTTCAGAGTTGGTTGGTGCCGTGCTCAGGGATCGCAGCGAGATTCAGATTCTTCCATTGCTGTGCTCAGCCAGCCTTAGCATTGGTACCTCCTTAGGATGGCGGGAAGGGCTGGCGGCTGCGGGCACAACCACTTCCAGAGCAAGAAGAGACATGGTCTCCTGCTGTGATTCTCTGTAAGAGTAGAAATATTTCTCACTGGGGGCCCTAGCGCCTCCCCTTCATAGTCATTACCCATTACTGAGTAAAATGCCCGCTCCTGGGGCAGTCTGCGTGGGCCAGGGGACTGGTCACCCCGTGGGCTGCGTCCACAGCTTTTTCCATCCCAAGCCATACATTTGTAATCTCAGCTATTTAGGAGGTGGAGGCAGGAGGATGGTGAGTTTGAGGTCAGGCTGGGAAAGATCTTATCTCAAAACTAAAAAAAAAGGGCTTGGGAATGGGAGGGAAGGGGGAAGTAAAAATGTACATGTTTCAAATTTCCTAAGATGATTATGTCCATCACAAAGATATAAAAAAAAAGTTTGGGGATGTAGCTTAGTGGTAGAGTGCTTGGCTAGCATGTGCAAAGCCTTGGCTTCTGTTCTCAGTAACATTTAAAAAACATGACTGAGGTACGTGCTTCTAATTTTCCTAACTGAGCACCCAGTGATCAGGTATTTATTTATTTATTTATTTTAATCTACTAAACAGATATGTTGCTGGTGCTCAGGAAATATTGTTGGGTGAATGACTTAGTTGGGCAGGCAAACCTCCATAGTTAACCTCTAACTCAAGGATGAATGAAGAAAACACTGCGATGAAGATCTGGGAAGAACTGCGAGAGAAGAGCCAAAGGAGAGAGCAAGGGAAGGAGCGTCTCTGTGGGGGCGGCCCTGGCATCAAGCTGGTAAATCTCCCCAAGTCCCAGGGAGTTTAAGAGCCAGAAAACGTTCTAAGTGTCCAGCAGGAGGAAGTGGAAGACGATGAGGTGACATGACTCAGTTTGTGTTTTAGGGAGCTACCTATAGTCCCAGGGCAGAGAATGGCTTTTCTGGGGAGACACTGGAAGTGTGAAGACCAGTAAGACAGCCCCTGCCAGGATGAGTTCCATAGCACAATGCAAATGAAAGAGGGAGGATGGGTGTGAGAATCCTGTAGGAGTGGAATCCATGAGGCTTAGCACGGACCTAAAGTAAAGGTTGCGAGAGGAACCAAGAATTGAAAATCACTGTGAAGCTTTTCACCTGGATGTGTGTACGGTAGTGGAGATGCTTTCCAAAAAGAGAATAGAGAGGGGCAGATATGACAGGTACCATGGAAGAAACAAAGCTTCTTTTTGATGTCTTAAATTGGGAACACTGGTGGTGTCTACAAGCAAAGACATTAACAAAAGAAAGTAAAAGATAGACTTCAAGAAATTTGGGAGCGGGGCTGGAGGGTTAGCTCAGTGGTTCCGGCGCCTGCCTCGCAAGTGCAAGGTCCTGAGTTCGATCCCCGGTAACCACATATAATGCTGGGCGTGGAGACACACCCACCAACAATCAACGCCACATACCACAATGCCGGACCTGGTGGCTCACGCCTGTAATCCCAGCACTTGGGAGGCAGAGACAGGAGGATTGCTGAGTTCGTGGCGGCTTGCCTGGGCACCATAGTGAGTGAGCTCAGGGCCAGCCTGAACTACAAAGTGAGACCCTGTCTCAAAAAGAAAAAAAAAAAAGAAATTTGGGAGCACTGGGCGTGGTGGTGCACACCTGTATTTCCGGCACTCAGGAGGCTGAGGCAGGAGGATCACCGAGAGTTTGACATCAGCCTGGGCTATATAGTGAGTTCAAGCCCAGCCTGAATTATCCTATCTCAACAAACAAACAAACAAATTTAAAGCAGATTTAAGATCCTCCAGGTGATGAACATGATGACTGGGTGTTCATGCCACATGCATGAGATGTGTTCCCCTCAAACCTTGTTATGACCTTGGCTCGTTACCTGTGTGACATGAAAAAAAAAATGGAGATTTTAGCACAGAAGGAGACAAATGATACTACTGGAATTGATGTAATTTGTGGCAAAGAATTTTAAGCAAAAAAGAGGGGTGGGATCCATGGACAGCTGTTAAATATTTCTGTACATCTGTCCTGTGGGAATCACAAATTTGGCACACTCAAAATAGAAGATAGAAATCATCATCTTCCCATCAAAACCCTCCTCTCCCTGCACCTTGTACTTTGTACCCCCTGCTTAACACTCAGCTTTTGCGATCAGGCCTTGCTAAATCACTAAGTTGCTCAGAATGAGCTCAAATTTAAAATTGTCTGCTTCAGTCTCCCGGAGTCTTGGGTCAGAGGCAGGTACCGCCACACCAGCTATTCCTCATGAGCTTGTCTTGATTTCTCTGGCTGTGCAGATGATCTGTCATTCAGTCACTTTGGCACAGAACCTGAGTCATCTTTGTTTCCTCTCTTTACACCTACGGGAAATCCTGAAAATTCATTAAAGCGACAGGGTAGAAATGTAGGCATTTAATGGAACTATTTTGGATGTTGTAGAGTGTATTATTCTGGTCATATTTTTATGGAAACACAGTTTTAATTTCCTTTATGTATATTCATATATATAAAATGATACTTTTTTTTTTTTTTTTCCTGAGACAGGGTCTTGCCTTGTAGTTCAGGCTGGCCCTGAGCTCACTATGTAGCCCAGGCAAGCTTCAAACTCAGCAATCCTCTTTCCTCTGCCTCCCAAGTGCTGGGAATATGGGCTTGAGCCACCATGCCCAGCATTTGTAGTATGTGGTACTGATTGCCGGTGGGCATGAGCCCCGTGCCTAGTATTGCTGTATGTGGTTACTGGAGATCAAACCAGGGACCTTGTGCTTGCTAGGCAGGGGCTAGAACCACTGAGCTAAATCTCTGGCTCAAAAATTTTGATTAAATATAACAGCCATACAGAAATATATCCATAATAAATTAATAACTTTTCATGCCATTAAATATCTGTCTGTGACATCAACTTTATGGGACTGTAAGGTGGTGTAATTAGTAATTAACCTCCATGGTAGCAGTTCTAGCTTTTTCAAGTCTCATCACCCCTCAGCAATGGTCCAGAAATAAAGTTACCTGTATTTAACATTCTTATACCCATTTCCAAATTTTTCTTAGACTAAAATCTTTAAGAAAATTTCTGAGTCAAAAGTCATATGCACTTTTAGAAACAATATTTTTTTTTTTTTT
>PVIC010042622.1:0-15688 GCA_004025085.1 Thryonomys swinderianus
CCCTGAGCTCACTATGGTGCCCAGGCAAGCTGCCGCGAACTCAGCAATCCTCCTGTCTCTGCCTCCCGAGTGCTGGGATTACAGGCGTGAGCCACCACGTCCGGCATTGTGGTATGCGGTGTTGATTGTTGGTGGGCGTGTCTCCACGCCCAGCATTGTATGTGGTTACCGGGGATCGAACTCAGGACCTTGCGCTTGCAAGGCAGGCGCCGGAACCACTGAGCTAACCCTCCGGCCCTCATGCGTAGCTTCTTAAATGTTTTTCTTTGTGCATGGTTCCCTGGATAGCAAAGGCTTATTAACTGAAACTGCCAGCTATCTGCACGTCGTTGCTTACACCGTGGGCCAGGACAGTCAGCGCAGTGGCTCCCATTCAGAGAGGGGTTCAGTGGAAGGCACAGAGCATCATGCATCATAACTCTGTCATCCTGGTGGCACAGGAATTGAGCTGCTCATGCTCTGAGGGTGGGATTTCCCTTCATGTTTCCTAGGGTGGTTCTCTTGCCCATTGCTCCTGGCTGGACTTTTTGTTGGCTCTTTGTATCTACATCTCAGCTCTTAGCTGTGTTCTGTAATTACCTTCTTTTTTCATGAGGAAAAGCATATATCTGCATAGGGGTACATTTCTCAACCTGTTTCCAGTTATGGAAAGTCCAGGGGCCACTGTTAATTTTGAACTGCTTTTACCTAAGATGATTCAAGTTCTTTTAACACTTAATGGGATTTGTATGTATCTAGCTTCACTGTACTCCAAAACACCAAAGCCACACTCACTGGTCTCTTCAAGACCAGCTCATCTCTACCTGAGGCTGCCTACTGCGGAACAGTGTCCTGAGAATTCTAAGAAGCCGTTTAAACTAGCTGAGAGTTTCTATAAAGCATTTACTTAACCCTTTGAGGTTATAACAAAGGGTGTTAAACTTTCATCTGTTATTTTATCTTTACCCTAAAGTCATGTTTTATGGTAGCACCCTGGATTTTTATCTCTGCCCTGAAAAGCCTGAAAATAAGAATTTTATTTTCCCACCCATGAAGTCCTGGGTTGGAAGTAGCCTCTATAAATTCTTCTTGGAAGTCAACAAATTCTGTCTTTAGTTCACCTGTCTTTTGCTTTGTCTTATCATAGGAGTCAATGGACCGGGTCAACTTTCTACATGAGAATATTTACAAGTGCTGGAGTACTTTTTCTGTCTTCTGGGTTGTGAAACAATCCTATCTGTGATCCTTTCCAGAGCCTTCTGTATTCTGTGGCCGTGCTTCTCAGCTTTCTATTGAACAGCCTCTGCTGTCCTTCGGGTACATTCTCACCTCAGAGGCCTGAAGCCAGTGCTGCACATTGTACGATTTCTTCTTCCTTACCACTCTGTTTCTATTTCTTTATCAGTTTTATGGTACTGAAAAAATGCTCCAAACATAATGACTTAAAATACAGTTCTTTCTTAAACTTCATGATTTGGGCGAAGCTCTTCACTTTATTCAGTATAACGGAAATCACCAAAGTGTCTGCTTTTAAGTGAAAACTCAGAGGATGTTGGAAAATCTAAGATGATGATTTCCTGAGTAGTTCAATCAGAGTGTCTCTACAGTGCTGTGTTTGGGTGGTGGCTCCTTTTCAAGGGAGGGAGGTCTAAAAAAAAATGTTTTTTCAAAGCACAAATGTTTATAAAGTTTCTTTTGCATGATAGTTGATATGATCCCATTGGTCAAATAAATCCTTAGACCAGCTCCATCATACAGGAGTATTGGACATATGGGTGCATGATTAATTGGTGGGTACTACTAAATATTATAGGGAAGGGAATGGATACTGGTCAATCAATCTCACCACAATTTTTAAACTTTATTGAATTTTTCTAAGTTCTTTCTGCAACTACATTCTTACCATTTTAGTGTCTGTTATCATTTTTACTAGACCTCAGTTATAGAAGCCCAAAACATTCACAAAGCCCAAAACTTGACAACAAAGAATGCTAGAAGTGAAAAGTCTTCTCTTTCATATAAATACAGCCAAAATTACCCTAGTTATTTTTGATGAAAATAAAATAAATGAAATAAAGTGCCCATCATGGCTTTGTGTCCCAGAGAAAGATGTAAGATTAGATTAAAAATTAACCTCGACAAGATTTGTACAAGAACATTTTTTTCAAGAAAATAACTGAAATCTTCTTGTGCTGGACATCTTTGGTAGCTCTCTCATATCCCACAGGCCTCTGTGGCTGTGGTCACAGTTGCAGTGCATGGTGCTTTGTGGACACATACTTACCTTTTCACTGGCTGCTAGGATCCTCTCTCCGGTGTCTCCTGTGCACTGTTCAGGTCTTTTTGCTGGGCTTTCTCAGCTATGTGGACGTTTCAGTTATGGACTGAAATTACTGCTGAGAACTGTTGGGTAAAAGTTGCCATCGAGACAACCCTTAATGAAGCAAGGAGAAACAAGTGTTGCCTGCTCCTTTCCTCCAGGTGGTGAGTTTTGAAGGCATCTTGTATACTTCTCAAGGGGACTCAAGAGCAATGAGTCTCTACTGAGACAGCACTGCACATCCTGCTCACCCATTTCTTCTTCCCTGTGTCTCCCATCCCCTCACACTTGCTTTCTGAGATGAATTCCCAACTAAATAATGTGCTACTACATCTCTGTCTGAGCCTGTTTTCAGTGGAACCAAGTTAAGATGTTTATCTTCCACTAATTGAAATGAACCAATCATTAAGTGCTTTTTAAAAATCAATTTAAATGTAGTTTTAAAAATAATTCCATCTCTATATCTGCTATCAATTTCCTCATCGTCATCACATTATCTTTACTGTGCTTATCAGTCATGGTAAGTGAAATATACAAGTGAATTTCCGGGTTCTATTTAAAGGGTTTCAATTAAGATTTGAAAGCTTATATAATCTCTTACTTGTAAGAAATAAGTGGGATAGGGATATGAGATCAAAATTACTGTCTGGGAGAATTTTGATAAGAATATCCTAGATTATGCAGAGATAGTTTGCCTAATTAATAAATTTATCTACTGATGACTTACCTCTTAATGCGTATCTACTTATAATCCTAGCATTGTCCATAAAGTAATTCTAAAAGAATGCTCAGATACTTTCAATATCTAAAATTCATTTATTACAGTAAACTCATTTAAAAAATTCAACTTCTAGGTTTGCAATAGTAAAATATATGTTGCAGAACTTTCACATTTATGTTGTACTTAGTTTTTTACCCAATTCACTTAAATATTCCCCAATACCTATTAACACTTGAGCCTTTTTATAATCTTTGCTTCTCTTATGTGATATCAAAATAAAAACTATTATGGAAATTCTATCTCTCTATAACCCAAGAATTATTTTAGGAAATGTGCTCATATAATTTATACAGCATTATAAACTCACAAAGCTTCATTGGGATCTGCCTCTAGTATCATCACAGTGTCAGAACCTGAAAACTAAAGAAAGATACTTGTTATAAAAAGTTAAATGTGATCAATATAGTTAAAAGTAACCCTGTGCTACAGTGAAAACACAAAAGTCGCAAGAATATTTTGTTACTGGTTTAGTGCAATATTTCTTTTGAACTCCCCAAGCATTTTCTCATAGTCTACAGCTACTTGAACACAGATATGGTTTCATTCCCCCTTAACATATGAGTCACATCAGAATTTAATCAAGTAAATGAAATGTAGAAATGTCATCACACTTCTAACATTTGCTGTCAATATTTCACACCTGTATGGAAAGCAGATAGATTTCTAGGCAGCAGCTTGACAACATTCCAAACTGCAATCCCTAATTAACTCACCTTTTGAATTATCAGCAAAACACCATTGCTACCCATGCAACCTATTGGCAGGGAACTTGACAATAAAATGCATGTTTAAAATACCGTGTGTGTGTGTGTGTGATATTATTTGGCAAAAATACGAGGCAAAAATATTATCATCTACTTGGGCTGAGGGAATATGCTTTTCCATTTGTTTATTATAGGTGATCTATTAATTATATACTTACAGCTTCATCCCAATAAATTATACTATATCAGTCTAAGGAATTATAGTAAATGTATAGTTGCATATAAATCATTTGCCTTTATTTATTTATATATCAATACTGTATGCATTAGTTACTTTTATCTTGTTGCTGAGACAAAAATACCTAACAACCGAAGTTAGAGGGGAAAGGGTGAATTTTTCTTACAATTCATAGAAGTTTCATCCCATAATCAGCTGGCTCTGAAAGTAAGAGGACAAACAAGCGTCGAAGAGGAGAAACACGATGGAAACACACACAGCAGCGATGGCAACGAGGCGTTTAACAATGTGCTTTTGTCCCTTTTATCCGCACTCCTGGCTTCTCCAAACTTTGGAATCTCCACTACACCTTTCAGTTTATACTCCCGGCTTCACACATCGCCTTCTGAGGGGTGCACTGCCTCTTCTGAAATCTGGGGGGAAGCCTTCCTGACTCCACAACTCTTGCATCCTGATGCATCTAAAACCAGTGCATGTGATATTGTGAAATAGTAAATATTCAAAGGATAATGGCGTTTAGGGGTAAATAATGAAGAAAGAAAAAAATTGATGGTTAAAAAAAAAGGAAGCAATGCTTGTGTATATAGGGGTGGGGGGAGATAGGAGGGATTGGAGGGGGAAAACGATAATTAAATTGTGTCATATATTGGTACAAATTCTCAATATGGAGTGTAATTGTGATGTGCATATATAATGTACCAATAAAATGTACCAAGAAAAAAAAATCAGTCCATGTGGATGTTGCCAAGATATGGTGCCAGCTAGAGCAATAGTTTAGCCTTCCTTCTCTTTTTTTTTTTTTTTTCTTTTGAGACAGGGTCTCACTTTGTAGTTCAGGCTGGCTCTGAGCTCACTATGTAGCCCAGGCTGGCCTCGAACTCAGCAATCCTCCTGCCTCTGCCTCCTGAGTGCTGGGATTACAGGCGTGAGTCACCACTCCCGGCAAGCCTTCCTTCTCTTTTGACAACACGGTTTGAATGCCTGAATCACTGAACGCTCTGAACTCAATCCACGGGAACAGCGTCTCTAGGCTTCCGCCATTTTGGAATAACATCCCTCGGCTGTTGCCATTTTGAAGTAACTTCCTTAGACCTCCACCATTCCAGAATATGGTGCTCTGGGACTTCCTTCTGAAAGCAAGATCTCCCACTTTTACAACTCTGAGACTGAAAAGGGTAGAGTCCTGCTTCTTCCTGTGATGCCCTGAGGCCATTTTTTCTATTGTCCTGCTTCTCAGCGATCAAGATCTCCTTGCTCCATTTCTGTAGTCCACAGCTTTACTGGAGCTTGCTTTCTGGCCGAAGTCAAAACATTTTGATCATTTTGCTGAGCACTTTGCTCTGGATTCTCAACATAGATCTGGCTAAAAGCCCCAAACAGTACAAGCCAATGTCAATTTCAACTGCCTTGTGATCTCTTCTGCAATATTAATTAGTCCACTTTCCCTAATCTCAGCCTCAGGCAAAGTCTCTGGACTCAAACAAAATGCAGACAAACGTTCTGCTAAGCCATAGCACATATCATGTGGTGTCTAGCCGCCAATACAGTCCTTCTTCCCAGAAGGAACTTTTCGAGCTTTGTCTTTCCCAGCTTTCTGGTCATATGAGCTCTCAGAATCTCCCGTAGAGAAGAGCCTAGGGCATTCCAACTCTAATTCTGCATCTGATATCTCTGAATCTTTCCTAATTCTTCCCCGTCTCACGAGCTACTTCCAAAGGCTTTTGAGACACGTACCCAGGTAATATCACGACAATTACCCCATTTCTCAAGTACCAAATTTTTTCTATTGGTTACTTTTCTTTCATTACTGAGACCGAGTACCCAACATCCAAAGTTAAAAGGGAAGAGGTTTATGTGGTTTATAGTTCATACATGTTTTAATCCATAATTGGCTGGTTCTGAGGTTAGGACAGCAAATAAGCCTCACAGAGGAGAAACAAAATTGTGTGCACAGGCAACAAGGTAACAAGAGAGAGGCAGTTCATGTGCCCACTGTGTTCTTCCACCTCTTTTATACTCTCCGAACTACTGAGATTAGGTTGGTGTTAAACCACTCACTTATACGTACTCGTTTAATAATGGCAAGCCTTTAATCCAGCATCACATATTTCAGAGTCAGCTATCTTTCACAGAATGAGGCTTTGGAGGTACATCTGGACCCAAATCGTAACTATGTATGTTTACCTACTTTATCTCAGGATAAGCCTAGCATTATAGCAAAAACATAGGACCGTTCTAAAAACGATTTTTAGAAATTCTCAGTATCTAACGTTCACTAATCGCAATAAGCTCATTTAAAAACCTGAGCTTCTAGAAATGTAATAATAAAATGTTGATATACTATATTAAGAAAAGTTAATTCAATTGGAAAAATATATTCCAACAATGTTTAACATTCAGGATCTGATCTAATCCATGAAAACTTCCTGGAAAAGTCTACAAAGCAGAGTTTGTATCATGAAGATAAATCTGGCTGGGCTATATTTGAGATTAGGAACAGAGAAAACTAATGTCACATAATAATTGAATAGTTCAGATAATTGAGAATTTAGTGTGTCTCCTTTGTAAATGAGGAGGCTTCACTCTATGTACAGAGTGAGGAAGTGGTGGTCATTAAAGTTTTATGAGGCTGATTATTTCAAACAGCTTAGAATGATAAAAATCATTCACTTGAGACTGTGAACATCATGTAAGTCATTTTGCAAGGTTTTCATCCGAAGTGACTGTAATTCTCATTTTGAAATGTTTCCTCCAGTTGCTCTTTTATTAATAAATCGATTAAGGGAAAACTAAAAGCATCTGTTGTACCAAGTAACTGTTTATTCTGTTAGATATTCATCCTTATATACAAAATACTATAGTAACAAAATGTTGTACTAGCATATTTGAACATGACCAGAACTACTGTGCTCGAGAAAACTAGGAAGGTGTGATTTCAAGACGTTCTCTCAGAAGCGTTGTTGTAACTATATACTTCACAAGAAATGAGTCCAATGAAAATTAGATTCTCTTCCTTTCTTCTTCCTCTCCTTTTTTCCCTCTTTTCCTTTCTCATCTTCCTATCTTTCCTCATTTCATACTCTTTATGACAATAACAATAGCAGCACCATCAGCAACAAAAACAGCATTTATTATTATCATTATTTCTGTGTCCCACCTTCAGGTAGAGAAAAATAATTTTTTGGTGAGATGCTTATGAAAATATAATATTATACTGGAGATATGAATTTGTAATTTTCTTTTTACCATTTATGATTTTTGGAATCAAATTCTGAGAAGTATTTCATTGTTTTTCAAGTTTGATCATGAGTTTATTTCTTGCCTGTGTTCTGGGATTTCCCCGGAAGACAACTCTGCCTAGTGGATCATCTACACAGACTTTTAAAACACACTGCTTTGCAATGGGCCTGTCTGGCCTGTCTCTTGGATCCCTGCATATTTCTTTTTCTTTTTTTAGTTGCTATATCGTGTACATTCCGCGGGCTCAATGCATTTCACATAGCCTATATTTTACTATTTCTTTCCACAGAGCATCTGCCATTTCACATTGAAAAGACTGTCACCGATTCAAAAATGCCTTCTATGAACGTGTGCAATTAAAGACTATGATTCACTTAGTGATATGTAAGAACATTGCATCTATTTTTATGGGCAAAATAATATTTTACCACTACCAGGTCTGTCTATATGAGTCTGGAATTTAAAAGCCTTATATTTCATTGAGCTTTCCTCTTTTTCATGACAGGATTGACTGACTGACTTTTTTGCAAAAAGCCACATTCAGTTCTAAGTCTTGTGCCTTTAAATGGCATTATACCCATGTTATGGCGTCTGAACCAATGCATTTCTTTTTTCTGCTAACCTCTTGAGGTCATTGTGGTGGTTTGAAGTCTAAGCAGCAATTCTGTTCAAAGAGTAACTCACAGCAGGGTGTGTGCAATAAGGGTGCTCATGATTCCAGTATTCACATATATTCTACTTTGCTTTTTAGAAAATTTGGTTCTGAGGCCACTACAAAGGCAGAACCCTTAAAACACGTCATTTTCTGTGCCCCCTTGCACCAAAAGTCCTATATAATGACATTGGAGATGTGTTATTAGACTTTTCATTGCACAAATACCATTTTTAAAAATGCTTGGTGGAGTCCTTGATTCTTAATGTGCTTCTTGCTCTGGAGTTCTTCCTATTCTCCCTTGAGAAGGTGCTCCATGGTCACCTTCAGGAGAGCTAGAAAGATCATGTGCCCTTCCAGCCAGGGGTCTCTTTCATATAGACATTTTTGGGATGGTGGATGGAATATAATAGGACTTGAGTTTCATACAGAGGAGTTAACAGCATGGATTAAGCATTTTGACTACATGGATTTGAATCCTGGTTCTATCAATTGGTAGCTGCCGGAATTTAAACAAATTCTTTATCTTCTTTGTATTTCAGTTTCTATATTGGTAGTAGTCCTTAGAAATAGTCTGAGAACCAGTGTGCATAATGTGCACAATAATCCACACAAAGGACACTGTCTATGTTTAACTACTGTCCTCATTATAATCTGAATGCATGTTGACCCTATTAGGTTTTCTTAAATACCAGAAGGTGCATTGCTATATACTGAAAAGTGATAGGAATTTTTTTTTTTGAGACAGAGTCTCGCTTTATAATTCAGACTGGCCCTGAGCTCACCATGTAGCCCAGGCAAGCCTCGAACTCAGCAGTCCTCCTGTCTCTGCCTCCCGAGTGCTGGGATTACAGGAGTGAGCCACCACGCCCGGCTAGTGATAGGAATTTTTGTTGAAATTGCATTTGCAACCAATCTACCAGCTAGTCAAATATTGACATAAACTATAAATACCAAACAATGAAATCTTAAGTGTAAAGTCATTAATTTAGAGCACTGCATTCAATGTCTAAAAGACAACTAGGAGTTTCAAGATGGCTCTGATACAAATTGCTTTCAAGGAATTTACAGAAAGAAAGAGTACGTAAAGTAAAAAAAAAAAAATCAACTCTTATACAAAGGGAGAAGTAATAAATGTCTCCAGAAATGATCCCAGTTTTTAGAGGATTTGCAAGGGAGAGGGTAGAGGGATGTGTTACTTCTAACTATGGTATGGAGCTTCTTGGGGAAATATAACATTTAAGATAGTCTGTGAAGCTGTTTATAATTTAGACACACAGAGAACAAGAATTTTAGTTACATGGAAGACTAATAAGATGGTTCCTGGAGATTGAATGATGACTTTAAAAACCAGCTCAGTTTGTTGAAGCCAACAGTCTCTCATCAGAAGTTCGATTCAAAAGCTAGATTGAGCTCATTAGCATTTTGATATACTATTTTTAAACAACAAAGTGTAAACAAGGTATAGCTATGAAAATGACCATTTTTTGCTCAGTAATCTACAGTCAGGAATCATGATGAAAGATCTACATAAAAACATTCTCAAATGATTCTGTTCCAGTTATCAGTTAGAGAGGAGCAAGCTGGGTACACCAGACACTCCCACAAGGCTGTAATAGCCTTTCCTTGAATAGCCTTCCATGAGGTCGCTTATGCTTGGCCTTTTCAGGCCAAGCCCTCTGAAGCCTCCTCCAGGGAGCATCATCTCTTTCCTCCACCCCAAATGTCATGGTGCTAGTCGTGGTTTTTGCACCTGGCGCTTGTCTTGACTTTCTTGCCTCTCAAACCTGGTCCTTTGTGGGCGGCCTGTTGGTCTTGCTTTGTATCAACACAACTGGCCCATGATTCGGATTGATTTTATGATGCCAACCTGTCCAAAAAGCAACAATAGCTGGGCTTCCTTAGTGGGTGCTGCAACATTTTTCCATGAACCTTCATTATTTACTTCAACTCCTTTTATTATTTTTCTATGACTTCTCCGGGAAAATCATCCCAGCATCATAGAGAAAAGCCAAGGGGGGAAAGAATAGAACAAGATAAATATGTTACATCTACTTAGAAGGAAGCTGGCTAAGAGAACTGACCTGGGACATGCACCAGGGTGTGTAGAGAAAATGGATGAAGGGAAGGAAAGAGTTGAGGGCAGAGATTCCAAAGAGGAAAATATGCTTGGACAATTAAAGAAAAAAGAAGAGGGTGAGTGGATAAACTTTTTGGGCTCAAAGACCAAGAGGGAAAAGTTTCTTATTAATAGAATAAGGAATATGGGACATGTTGTAGTTTGTTAAATAAAATATACTTCAGTGCTGAACATATTGATGAGTCTGGCCAATATACCAATGTGAATTTGTTATGCACTTGAAAATGAATGTCCTTAACTTCAGAAGGATGTCAGGCTCGAGGTACAGGTTTGAGAATCATTCTAGATAGTAATTAAACTTGAAATGAAGAGAAATTGCCAAGACCGTTTGATAAAGAAATGATTCTTCTGTGAATACTGTAAATTTAAGATAGAAGAGGATAAGTGTAAAAGAGACAGGGAAAAGGAGGGGCAGTGTAGAGGGAGAGACAAACGGATACACACACACACACACACACACACAGAAATATGAAATAGAGTAAAAGTTTGGAGGAAAATGAAGAAGTCCCTTCCACCATTTTTTCCAAAGCTAGCTAGTTCAAAGTGATGGGGTCATAGTAAGCTAGGGAACAGCAGGAGCAGAAGCCCATGCCGTGCCTCATCACTGGGAAGTGAGCCACTTGATCTGAAGCTGTGGTGTGTGGAGTGCAGGCTACCACCAGGAAGAAAGTGCACAAGGCAACCTGTAAATTCACAGGTCATACTTTTGACAGACGCACCATATACACAGAACCCACAGTGATCTCCTGTAAGAGTAAATGATGTCCTTCTGCAGTGGAAGCTGTCTAGTTAGAAGTGGTCCTATCTATCACCAAGTAGCCATCATCCTGGGGGTGGTGCTACACAGGGGACTCAGTGCTGGTCTTTGTGGTTTCCATGACATATCCAGCACTTATGAAATGCTGCCTTAAATTCCATGGTGGAAGCCATGTCTCTAAATTCATAGTGTTCCCAGGGTAACTATCCTCCCTAATTTTAAGTTAGGAAATGACAAAGCTTATTAATTCTATCATGGCATTTGAACTGCTTAGGACCCATTATCATGATAATTAATTATAAGAATTATATGTAACTGGAGAGAAAAAAGTATTCCATTCAAAAGACCAGATTGGAGCAGTCTATTTTATTATGTCCTCCTTCATATTCTTTCAGGAAGTTAGATTTCAGAAATTTCTTGTGGGCTGAAGTTCATTGGGGAGATTTTAAACACTGCAAGGTACAGACTTGGTTACTCCTATGTATGTAAAATGGGGACTATGAAAGCTGAGATCAAACTGTACTACAGTGGTTACAATTGCATTCTGACAGTTGCTGGCCAGGTGATCTCTTGTGTGATTTTGAGCATCTGTGCTCATACAGTATCCTGATTTTGTTTAATATTTGCAACATTATATGTAGCTTTATATTTAAAAAATATGAAAGGATTTAATAATTTCCTCATTACTGCTGGTTTTTAATTAAGGACATGAATGGAAAGGGGAGATGCAGTGAAATGATACTTTTAAACATCACTTAACATACTTGTAAATATTTCTTTAAAACAACCAACTGAACACTCTACTTTATCAAATAGCAAGATACCTAAACTGCAAACTATCTAGACCTTAAAGGAAGGTACATAAAATCTCTTTGTTTTCATATGCAAAAAAAACAGATACAAAAAAGACAGGGATTGAGAATTTACTAAAGAGCTCCTGGGAATTCAGGACATAAGACTGCATAGTGTTCTCCCCGGAATGCCCAAACACACCCTTTTCTCTTCCCTAGCTGGACATTTTGGAAAAGGTTTTCAAGCAAGGCATAAACCTCCTCAGTCCCGTTCCTATGCCACCTTCTGTTTCAGTTTTGAAGCTTGCTTAAGTCAGGGCTGGAAACGACTCCCACTAACTTGTACATCTTGGGAAAGAAACGCACAAGAAAATTAGAAATGTCCCCATGTAAAAGAATATTTAAATCTGGTAGATTTTTTAGGAGCTTTTGGAGTGGGATTAGGACAGTCCTTACCAGGATATATACAACCTCTATCTGCCCCAGTGGTCTGTATCATCTGTCTTAGAGTAAGTGTCTCTCTAAAGTGACATCTTTAAACAAACACCTAAAGGCTACTTAGTACTGACAACTTCAACAAATGTCAAAGCCAGATAGATTTCAAGGAATTCTTCACTCTAAGCTGTCTTGAGGCAAGTGTGAATTTTACTGACACTTGTATTCACAATAAAGAAATCAGATACTTCTATCAGGCCAACTTGTTTATTTAAGTTGCCTCTAATGACAAACTATTTCCCCCTTTTATTCCCAGGATTTCTGGCTTTTAAAAGCTAGTAAATGTTTCCACATAAAATGCTGTATAATCTCAAAAAATACTGTAAAGGTAACAATGGGCAATGTAGCAACTATGATTTGAGAGCTTCAGAAAGACATGCAAATGTTGTTTAACTTTCACTGTAGGGGAGTTACACTGCATGGGCTTTTAGATACATATACACCTTTTGTTGCACAAAAGTGTTTAAAACAGAAAATGAATATTAGAAAATGATAATTCTAAAAATCTCACAATGCTCATGAGCAGCTGAGTTGTGTAATAATCTACTATTTATTCATGTATATCACTTAATCTGGGTTCTGAGAATAACAGGGTGATAGTGATGACTATGATGATGGTAATTTTGGTACCAACCATTTATGTGTGAACTGCTATCTCAGGCTCTGAGCAGAATGCTTTATAAAGACTGATCCATTGTATCATTTAGGGTTGAACTGAATGGGATGGCACTTTCCTGGGGCTACTATGAGAGCTGAGTCCAACTGGTGGTCTGATTACAGTGTCTATGCTTTTACCTATTGCCATTTGCTACTAGGTTTAAAGTAAGAGTTTTAAAAGTCTTCTTTGGCCTCTGAGAGTGTGATCTGCTAATAATGTACTGATTATTAAAGGCAGAAAAAAAGGAAGTTTGCCCAGCACAAAAACTGGCTAATATCCCAGAAGAACAGAAAATGTTGAAGTTCTATATAAAGACTATACTCCTCCTCTTGAGCTAGACATGTTTTGGTAAATTATTGAAGCCACAAATACCCACCTTCAAATGGAAGGTGACGCTCACATAGAATCAGGTCACTGAGATAATCAGACCAGGTGGTTCTCACTCCTAACCTGCCTGTCTAGAAGGGGCATAGAAAGAAGAGAGAGCAGCATATGCCCTTCCTCTAACCTATCTGGGGCCCACACTTCTTAACCAATCTTCTTCTGCCTTTGGAGTAAAACCTAAATGACAATCATGCTATTTAAAAAATGCAAACTTTTAGAACTTTTTTTTCTTTGACCAAATGAGGATGCATCTTTGAGTAGAATAGTAATGACTAACACATTCACTGAAAATTGGCCAACA
Organism: Thryonomys swinderianus; assembly: GCA_004025085.1. Classification (NCBI taxonomy): domain Eukaryota; kingdom Metazoa; phylum Chordata; class Mammalia; order Rodentia; family Thryonomyidae; genus Thryonomys; species Thryonomys swinderianus. The sequence goes on from PVIC010042622.1 coordinate 13,441, forward strand.
AACTAGCTAGTAACCAAACTTTAATGTCTTTTTGGAGTTTGACAGTAGAAAGTAAGAAAAAAATGTTTCCAGCTATTCTATGTCATGGTGCTGTTTTTACTTTTTATTTTGAGACAAAATCTTGCTAAGTCACAAAATTGTCCATACTGTGCCCAGATTTATAATTCTCCTGATTCAGCCTTCTGGAGGACTAGGATTACACATGTGTGCTATTATTGCTTGGCCTATATCATAATATTTTGGGCATATACTTAATATTCTGTTTGACTGCCAGACTGAAAATTACTCTTCACCTTGAGAAACTCAAGGAACTCATGTCTACTAGAGCTGTCTCACCAAGAGCCTTTAGAGAGAATACCTACATTCAGAATGTAGGCAAGACTCAGACCCACTAACTTGACACTTCTTGTGATGGTTTTTAGATCTAAGCTGGATTCTGGTACTTGGATGTATAGAGAAATTGATTAATTCAAGGGTCAAATTTTCCTTATGTAAATATTTCAAAATTCTTGAGAAAATGAAAGTTTCAAATACAAGTATAAATTATTTATAGATTAAGTAATTAAATAGTCTAATGTAGATCAGAAAGCTGTTCGCATTGCTCTTTTATAAAATACAATTTCAAATGGAAATATGTTTTTAAGAAAAAGCATTGCAACAAATGTGTATGAGGAATCATTCAGTCTTTAAGTGAAAAGTGTTCACGATCAAGATTTTGTCTGCTGCTCTTCTATATTTTGATAGGGATTTATTTATTCTAGCCTATATAGTTTTTTAAGCATGCTTCATAGGGTTCTGAATTCTTCATTCTTATGAATTCAATGTCTTGCTATTTTCCTTCCACAAAAACACAACTGCCTTGTTAAAAAATTATGTGCCAAATATTAAAAGATAGGCTGTCTTGGAACAGTTTTATATCACTCTGGATTGCAAAAACAAATGACTCCTTGTACCAAGGTATATTGGTGATTTCTGGATATGAATGACATTAAAAGGGAAGCTTTTGTGGAGTAGGCAGACCCACAACTTTCAAGGCTGGGCACACAGCTAAATTCAGTGTTAATGGCACTTGCGTGTTCACACCAAGGGTGAAACAGACTTCTGTTTATTTGTTGTTTGCACTATGAAATCTCTTATATCATTAAATTTTAAATGTTTTTTTAATTGTGTCTAGTTTGACATGGTTCTTTACATGGACACTCTTTTATTATCTAAAGCAGCAAATAGTCATTTTCTGGCAAAATGAACACAGTGTGCAGTATTAACATTCTGTACTGATAAACTTTACTCTAAAACAACAGCCACCAAATCTAGAAGACTATGATTTTTTTTTTTTGAGACAAGGTCTCGCTTTGTAGTCCAGGCTGGCCCTGAGCTCACTATGTAGCCCAGGCAAGCCTTGAACTCAGCAATCCTCCTGTCTCTGCCTCCCAAGTGCTGGGATTACAGGCGTGAGCCACCACGTCCGGCATTTAGAAGACTATGATTTTTGATTGCATTCCTTTTGTGTTCTCCTTCTACAGAGAAGTTACAGGTATGAACAGTAATGTTTGAAGTGCATAATCTGCCAAAGCAGTTGTGTGGTTTCATTGTTTATAGTGAACAAAATGCATGTGTGTGGAAGGTGATTCAGCTGTTCCATGTCATTTTAGTCCATCTTTACTTATATTTAAAAATCTAGGAAACATAACTTCGGATAGCTTTATACCTAAAGCCAGAGAGTACCTTAAAGTAGCCTGCTATATTTCTTGGCTAGGAAATAGTTGAAGCAGGAGGTGCAGGAGCCTTTACAGTAGGAACTATTTTTGACGGTGTCAAACTAGACATAATAAAATACAGTGCTGTGAACTTACAACTGTAAAATTCTGACTTTCTTAATTCACAATATTGTCTTAGTCTAAAAAGATCTAAACTATTTTATAATTAATCTCCATTTTATCAAAGTTTCCTCAAAATAAATGTCAGATTTCATAGAAAGGAAAAAATAATGTCTAACACAACATTCTGACATAATAATTTAAACATAATAAGGCCTTTTCTTCTTGTCCTCCCCCTCTTCCTCCTCCTCCTCCTCTTTCCTCTTCCTCTTCCTCTTCCCCTTCCCCTTCTTTCTTCTTCTTCTTCTTCTTCTTCTTCTTCTTCTTCTTCTTCTTCTTCTTCTTCTTCTTCTTCTTCTTCTTCTTCTTCTTCTTCTTCTTCTTCTTCTTCTTCTTCTTCTTCTTCTTCTTCTCCTTCTCCTTCTCCTTCT
>PVIC010042623.1:0-15736 GCA_004025085.1 Thryonomys swinderianus
TTTTTTTTTTTTCCAGTACCAGGGATTGAACTTGGGCTCTTGTGCTTACAAGTTAGGTGTGGTGCCACTTGAGCTAAATCCCCGGCTCCCTCATTCATTTTTGTCAAGCTAATTTGTACTGGAAAAGTTTTTCTGTCTCACAGAACTTTCCATAAAAATTTCTAAACCATCCAGAACTTTCCAGAAAAGTTTCTTTGCATGAACTTGTACTTGGTACCATTTGCATTTAGCTATTTTCACTTGATCTTAGCCAAAAGACCAAGAAGCAATATATAACTGTATCCTTCTTTGACTATTAGCAGCCTTAAGAAAGGTCTCACTTAATTGTATAAAGAAACAGGAAAATGTCTGGAATTGGTGGTACCTGGTAATTTTACCACAAGCCTGTGTTTCATAAAATCTTAGATATGCACATGCCTCTTTCTGCCAAAACAGTCCATCCATAAAAACCTCAAAAAAATCATCACTATCAACTTCAAAATATTCCAAATGCTATTGAATTGAGCTCTTATTTTGGTAGCAGTAAGAAATTGTCTCATGTTGTGATTGTAGTTTTCAGTGCCACATAGTAAAATTATTGCCACTGTGCCTGAATGTGTCTTCCTCGCAGCCACTGCTTCTCTGTGAGAGGCTCTTCAAGCAATAACTATCAGTTTAAAATTCATTTACATCCAAAAAATACCAATCATCTTGCTTATTGTATATCCTTTGGAATATGCACTGCACCGTTAGGAGCATTAGAAAAATATTTGCAGGCACAAGCACATTTGCTTTTGGTCCAAAAAATATTCTCATCTGTTAGTCCATTAAATATAATCTGCAATGAGAAATCATTAGTTTACATTTTCAGAAGCTGTCATTCAGCCATATGGCCTTTAAATGAGTGTGTTCTGTGCCTGTTGGTTTGGATTACTGGACCAACACATGTTTTTAATGGTACGAAAGAACCCGGGCCCAGTAAAATATTCCAATGTTCATTTCAACTGATATACTTGGAAGCATTTTGTATCAACAACTGGCAGACATTTAAAAATATTTCATTTTAAAAGTAACAACAAAAATTTACATTAAATGAATTAGTTCAGTGTCAGCTTAAAATACATTTTACTTTGTGTGTGTGCCTGCGCATGTGCAAGCCATACTGGGGCTTGAGCTTGCCCAGCAAGTGCTATACCACTGAGCTACATCTCCAGCACCGTGTTTACTTTTTACAAATCTGTATTGTATGCCAAAAGAATATAATACTAGTAGACACTTAATAAACACTTGTTAAAAGAGTGAATAAAGTTTTCAGTAAAAGACAAAATGTATGAAAGACAAAAGGTATGTAGTCAAAAGAAGGAGAAATTATATTACTCCAAATGAAGCGAAGGAACGTGATTTTTAAGTGTTGTCTTGAAATCCCTAGCGACTGAGGCAAAACGTACCTCTATAGCTTTTGTGGACTAAATTCACATCATTTTGAATGGTTTTTCATTCTTTATCATTAGGAAATGATGTATGTCTGGAATGGTTTTTCAGTAGTGGGGAAAAGGAAAGACCTTTGTGAAAATCTCTTGGTAACTGTTGAAAAGGCTGAGGCAGCTTTGCAGAATGAAGGTAAGTATGAAGCGTGAACAGTTATCTTCGCATGTGCTCCGTTCCTGTCCTGTTTTCCCTGTGCACATCTGAGTCCATTTGTGCAGTGATGACCGAAGAGCCTGAGCTGCTGGTGTCCGACTGGTTGCAGTGGACACAAAGCGGGAGACACGTACTGTGCTGCGTGGATGGGCCTTGGAACGGCCTAAGTGAAAGAGGCCGCTCACAAACACCATCCATCTGTGACCCCATTTGTGTGACGTACCCCGCAGGGGCCCATGCCTCCAGATGAAGGGGACAGCTGCTTAGGGGTGGCCCACTCGGGTGGGGTGTGAAAGCCGTAGGGTGCAGTGTTTTGCTGGGGAGGAGAAGGAAATGTTCTGAAATTCCTTTGGTGTATCCACCGTGTAAGTACACCAAAGACCATTGAATGATATCCTTAAGTGAATGAACTCTGTGGTATGTGAATTGTATCTAAAAACTTTGAGAAAGATGAAGAGAGATGTCAGGCATGGAGCCTGCGTCGCTCTCCACTGTGCCCGGGGGCTCCCGGCCGCGTCCCTCTCGGCACAGTGAGTGTTGGGGTTCAGGCTTAGATCTTCAGTGTGCCCATCGCCTCTGTGTGGCAGAGACCCCATCCCCGTTGACGGGAGGAGAGTCGGGCTGCCTGGGCTCCGCTCCCAGCCCCGCGGCCATCGCGGAACTCTGCGGAACCCCCCTCTGGAAACAGGGCCGGTACCGGACTCCTGATGCCTAAAGTTGTCTTCTTGCTCTGATATTCCTGGCTCTGTTTTAGGAGGGGCTTTGATGTGTTGACACACAGTGCCCACAGTCGTAGCCTTTATTGTGTTTCTCCTCAGTATTACTTAATAAATATTATCTCAAAATCATGCTTTTTTTGAGATGTTCGAACCATCAAAAGAAGTGAAATAAAAATGTATATGGTGATGAACCCAGTAAGGGCACAGACTTTTAGGAATGGTGGATGAAAACCGTTAATAATTTACTCATTTTTCTTAACTGAAGTAAGATGGGTATTTGAGGAGCCCTACCTCTGTACTCCACATGGCCCCAACAGAGGGCATTAGTTTATCAAATGTGGCCCAGGGATTAAAACTTCTTTTAGGTCTTTTTGTACTGGTGTCTTTTCTATCAAGCTGAAATGCTTAATGAGGCCTCTTTCTACAGTTAGTTTTTAGATACATAATTACAGTGTTTAGGTATAAATGTGAAAAACTCACCCGTATTTTTGCTACTATAGTACAATGTAGGATTTTTATATCTTGCATTCTGGCTTTATTTTTAGTTACAAATATGCGGTATCTGGATATATACTAATCTGGGTTTTTTCCTCATTTAATATAGCATAAATGTTTTAAGTTTTGGTAAGGGGCCATTATACATTTCCAAAGCTTCATAGCTCTCCATGGAGGTAATGTATCATAATTTAATCCACTTTGAGTTTGGTTGGGTATTTAGATTGCTTTTACCATCTAAAATAATTTTAGCATTAGATTTCATCAAGAGGAACAGAAATGTAAAAAAATGAAAGCTGAGTCCATGGTTTTATCTGCTAACAACATCAAGGTTTTAGACCAGATTGTAAAAAAATGAGTTAGAACAAAGGAGACACTGTGATTCTGAGACTACAAACTCTTCGCATCCCCTTAGGAGCTCTTTCTTTCTTTTTTTTTTTTAGACAGGGTCTCGCTTTGTAGTTCAGGCTGGCCCTGAGCTTACTCTGTAGCCCAGGCAAGCCACCGTGAACTCAGCAATCCTCCTGTCTCTGCCTCCCGAGTGCTGGGATGACAGGCATGAGCCACCATGCCTGGCCTTAGGAACTATTTTAGAAAAACTGATCTATGATTTTAAGACGACCAAGTGAGAGAAATAGTCCACCCCACTGCAGAAAAGCATTACATGCAAAGTGCATCTTTTGGTAAGGGGTGAATAATACCACTTTTTCATACTAAAAAATAGCACTTAAACCAAGTCCTGGCTTGTTATGACTTTTTAGTAATTAATCTCCTATACTTCAAATTAGGGAACAAACCCTTCATGGCAGATGGAGGGAAGCTATAAACTTGAGGTTGCACTGACCTCCACCCCCTCTCCATCCCCGTTATTAGACATGTAATGTTTTTGCTTCCAGCTTTGGCAAGTGGGTCTAAAGTGTTGTAAAGTGACAGAAGATTACGGCTGTTCCCTCTAGCAGAGCCCTGGGCGCGACTGTTACAGGCTGGTCACTGAGATGAGGCAGAACTCTGAAGACAGAAAAGCACTTGGTAACATGCCTGGAGTCGGCATTTGGTATTAATTCCAGTAGCATTTCACTTGAATCTTGCTAAGTTGACTAAGTATGCAGATGCTAGTACAGCAGACCCGCTTTTTCTGCTTGTTGAAGGTAATTCGCTTGGTGAAATTGTATAGCAAATATAATTAAATTACATAAAAGGGAAAGTATTTGATACTTGATGGACTTTCACTTTTTTTTGAGACAGGGTCTCGCTTTGCAGTTCAGGTTGGCCCTGAGCTCACTATGTAGCCCAGGCAAGCCTCAAACTCGGCAATCCTCCTGTCTCTGCCTCCTGAGTGTTGGGATTACAGGTGTGAGCCACCATGCCCAGCACTGTAGTATATGGTGTTGATTGCTGGTGGGCGTGAGTCACCATACCCAGTATTGTATGTGGTTACTGGGGATCGAACTCAGGACCTTGCGCTTGCCAGGCAGGCACTGGAGTCACTGAGCTAAATCTCCAGCCTGGCCTTTCATTTTTTAAACCTATTTTCACAGCTTTTCTCTGTTCATTTCAGTTAACTTCTTAAAGTTCACAATGATTTTTTTTGTAGTTTGACCTTAAAACTTCCTTTGTCCTTAACCTGCCATGTCTGCTTACCCTAATTTGGCAGGTTTTTTATGATACAACTGCACTTGGGAAACGTTACTATGCACTTTTCTTCTAATGTAGACTGAGACTGGAAATCTTCATCTGTGAATTATTTCATAAGGTTAAAAATCATAAATCATTCATATTTTTAGGGAAAATGATCATCTGACAAATTGTGGTCTGAGGAAATAATTTTTTTATTAAGGTTTTTAGAGGAGTATGGATTTTTGAACCCATTTGGCGCATTCCTAACTCCAGTTTTACATAAAAGTTATATGTGGCTTTACTGGTATTTTGCCTTTCCCTGGTGCTATGTCTGTTCCTCATAAAAACCATCCAGTGAGCAACAGACATTGTCATAACACAAACTGTCAATGAAGTGCTACACAAAACTCAGTAGGGTGCACAAAAATGACCCGGAGCCTGTGTCTGGTGTGGACCTAAGGCCTTGCTTGGATCCGGCCCTCAAAGATACTCCTTGGATATGAATCTCAGCAAACACCCATGATTAGAGCTGTAGATAAATGGGGGGAGCTAAAGAAGTGTCCTTAGTAAACAATAGGAACAGTACGGGTGTGGGTACCTGTGATTTTTCCTCATAAGTGACCTGCCAGTGCGTGCTAGAGGTGAACCTCAGCTGCTGTCACCACACAGAAGGGAAGTGACTCACTTTCCATCAGCTGAGCAGCACTGGGGACCGTCCAGAGATGAGCAGTTCGCCCTCCAGAACACCAGCAAGTGTCGCTAGTGCTTCTGGGATTTGTACTAAATGAGGTCTTCAGTGTGAGGGGCTCTCGGCCCCCCCTTAGTTCCCTTACTGCCCCTCCCCTGGTGTCTTGGCCTCAAGTGTGCGAATCAGCATTCTGTTTTGGAATGGCTTCTTATTTGCATGTAACTTGAAAAAGAGGCAAAAAAACCTTCAAAAGTTGTAAATGTGGAGAAGCCACCTAGGCCAGGTGTCACACATGGTATTTGACTTGAGAAGGCAGAGAGCCATTTTCAAAGGAGAAGAGTACTCAACATCTTTTATGTTAAAACCCACACATATTTAGAAGTTCGTGAGGTTTCAGATTTCTTTCATGTACTTCAGGACTGTTTTGTCTAATTTTGTGACATAATTACCCCCAAAAGAACGTATCCCGGGAAAGTTGGTGAGCTGTAAGCATAGTGATCGGGAGAGGGCGTTCTACTTCCCGAATTTTAATGGGCAGAGACCGCCTGCTTCTCGTGTGGAAGTGTCACCCTCTGTGGCATCAAAGCCAGCACAGTAGGAGGCAGCATCCTCGTTCCTCCCGACTTTACCTTTCATACATCAAACAGACTCTCTGCTTAGCGCTCAGAATCCCTGTTGTTATGTCTCAGATAAAAAACTCAGTATAATCACTTAGGATTGTAAGTGGACTCCTTGATGATATACTAATACAGTATACTAATACAGTAGATTCAACACTTTTTACTTAAAAATATTTTCATTGTATTTTCCTTAGGTAAAACATGCTAAAAGCAGTTTTCTTGTATTAAATGATCCCTCTTTAGCCAGTAGCTATTATTTTTCTTCTTAATTAAGATTTTTAAAATATTTTTGGGCCAGTGTTGTACCTCACTCAGCATAGAGCATTTACTTAGCAGGTATGCGGTCCTGAACTTAATGCCCAGGACTGGAGAGTAAAGGGGGAAAAGAAAAACCTTTCCTTTCTCTGTGTGTTCTTGTTTCGAGGTTTTAGTGATTACTCTGTGGATGACGAGTGCTTGGTAAAGCTGCTTAAAGGGTGCTGCCTCAAGAACTTACAGCGGCCCTTGCAAGCTGAGCTCTGCTTCAACCATGTCATAGAAAGGTAAGAACAGACTGTCAGCGCCAGCCTGAATCCGGTTCCGGGAGCTGCTGTCAAAACTGTAGCGAAATGCTTTTTAGCTGTTGAACTTTGACTTAATGTTACCAAGGAGGGAATCCAGCTGTGTTTTCTTTATTCTTCATGAACAAAGTAGAGTCCAAAGGAAGCATGGTTTATGCATATCTGCAGTACCTGGTGTTTAAAGATGACCACAGAAATTAACTTTATGGCCTGGTACAGGTGTCTATCCGGAGTGGTGGTGGTGCCGAACCTCTGACGTGCTTCTAGGTGATGCGTGGAGGCTTTGTACTCCACTCAGATATTCCGCAGATGCCTCAGTACTCACTCTGGGCCAGAGACTGTGGATCCCAGGGGCCCAGAGTTGACTAGACATGTGACCAGCACCCACTTCCTTCTTGGCCAAAGGCATTTCTCCTACACACGACCTTTCCCCCAGTAGCAGTTGCTGAGCATGGCGGGAGGAGGGCTGGGTGAGAGCACAGTGCATGAGGGAGAGAGTGTGCTTTTCCTGAAGAGTGTTAACGATTATTACTCGTGATAGTGTGAGCCCAGTGATGAGAGTCCCTGATGTTTTTCCTGAGAAGCCTGAAAAGTAGATTTTATATAAAATCTGATTTTTAAATATTGGTGCAAATTCTCTGAAAACATTGTACAAAGTAGAAGAGCACAGCTGTAGCCTGTAGTCAACATGCTCTTTTTTGTATCATATGCCTTTCCGTCCATGGCCACCTGACCCCTCTGCCTGACAGTGTTTTCAGAGGTGTAGGAGGACCGATATTTGTATACAGAGAAAAAGCAGCAGTATCTGTTTCCCCAGTAAGTTATACACTGTACTTAGCAAACATGTTCAAGAAGTAGATATTCAGTGGGCTGGGGATTTAGCTCAAGTGGTACCGCACCAACCTTGGATGCACAAGGGCTCGAGTTCGATCCCCAGGACCGTAAAACAGCATAAAAGAGTAGATATTCAATTCTACTTTATTTATTTGTTTGTTTTTTGAGACAGGGTCTTGTTTTGTAGTTCAGGCTGACCCTGAGCTCCCTGTGTAGCCCAGGCAAGCCTTGAACTCAGCAATTCTCCTGCCTCTGCCTCCCAAGTGCTGGGGTTACAAGAGTGAGCAACCACACCCGGTTCATTGGTTTCTTAGTAAGAATCAAAAGGGTGGTCAAAATGGTGATGTATTAGTGCTGTTCATTATGTTTATTGATTAGTGAATTATATGTTCATGTGTTTTATAATTTTGGATTGTGAACTCACCCTCAGTGAGGTTTTATCTTCAGATTCCTAATGAGGCAGTATTCCTGCGAGACAATATTGAGGAAGAGTCTCTCTAAAAAGTAATTTTTGTTTTATTTCTACCAAGTGTCCTAAAGGATTTTATATCCCAGGACTAGTTTCACATTAATTTCATTACTTATTGGCTCTTGGATCTTTTGGGCCATGTACATGTGAACTGAAAATTCATGTGCATAGAGACCTGTTGGCTGTTGATTTACCCAAGGAATGCGTGTGGTTTGGTTTGGTTTGGTGTTTTCCTCTCACTAAAACTTCAGGCCAAAGGGACCACTGTCCTGTCTTTCTCATATGCCAGTGAGTGGTTTCTTCTAATTTTTCTTTAATAGAATAACTTTTGAAGGTCTTCCCACTTTGAATAGAATGCTCGCCGCCTGCCCTCGGCCTTCTCTCCCGCAGGGACATTAGGGTGCTGAGCCCTGCGAGATTCAGATGGGAGCCATCCAGCGTTGGCTCTCATATCTGGAGATCTAGTTGTTTTAGTTACAGCTCTATTTTTGGCATCTGAGAGATGTCTTATGTTCTCCTGAGCTAAGCAGTAGATTTAAAACAGTGTCACTCATCTTTTTCCAGAGTCTCTAAGATGTTTTATAGCTGAGAGTTTCATGGTGGTGAAAATAGAGCCATTATGACCATTTAAAGCATTTTAAAACTTTAAAGGGAATTGAACTTTAGATAAAATGCAGCGCTTTTGCTTACAGATGAACTGAACACACTCTTCGTGCTCAGAGGGTAATGTCATTATTTGGAGGGTTCTGCATATATTCAGTAAATAATTCTCAGTGTTGGTTTTACATTAAGGGATAATGATTAATATATTAAAAGCATACTACTTATTGCCATAGTTTATTAAGTTTCATAACCATATAACAGCTTTTCTCTGATAGTAGGCTTAAACCTGTGCTTGTTTTAGGAATGAGAAATAAGTTATTGTTTTGTTTTTTTGCATTACTGAGGTTGGAACTCAGGACCTTGTACCTGTGAGTCAGGCATGGTGCTGTTGAGCTAAATCCCCAGCCTGAGAAATAAGTTTTGAAAAAACAAAAAACAATATGGTGTTTGTTCTGCTAAGGTTTCATGGATTTCCATTTGTTATTTCAGTGAGAAGCTGCTGAAGTTTGACCATTACCTAGTGCCATTCACTCTGTTTGAGTTGGCATTTTTATATAAGAGCCAAGGGGAAATTGACAAAGCCATACAGGTCCTGGAAACCGCACGGTAAGTGAGGAGGCCGCTTTCTCTTGGTTTCCGTAGAGCTAAGAACATCAGAACAACTCCAAAACCAGCAACACCAAACACTTAGGCGTTAACAAGTCAGTGAAAAATTAATAATTTCTTTTCTTTTTCTCACTTCTATGCCATACATGCTTATGGATTTGCTGTACTTTTGCTGTTTTCAACCTCCTAATGTGTATTTATGAGTATTATTGTGGGCTTCTCAGGGATTTCTAATTTAATCTCTTTTATATCAGGAGCTGACACATTTGTACAATAAATGGCTCAATGGTAGTTTTGGCTTTACAGTGTAAGGCCTCCACTAGAACTACTCAGTTATAAAAAGTATCCAGAGAAAGTAAAGTGTAAGTAACGGCATGTTCAGATTTGGCCATTGGCTCACAATTTACTAGTAGGTGTGGTTGAGTCAGTCACGTCCAATATCCCCTCAGAGAGCTGCTGGTCACATGAAGCTCTTTGATCTTCTCGACTGTGCTCTCTACTGACTCTGGCAGGTGGGAAATGTTTTTATCCTCTGTGGTAGACAGTGGCTTTTAGTCTTGTGATCGTGGCCCACTTGAGTGAGGTAAAACTCCATGTTCTGTTTGCCTTGAGCACTTCATGCAGTGAAGAAAGAACACCATAATAATTCCAGGTCATAAATAGCTCAGTTCTTCATTTCTTCAAATTAAGCAAATATTCATTGAGTGCCTATTATATGCCAGATTTTAAAGGCTGTTAGAGAGGAAGCTGTAAACTGAATTGTCAACTTTTCTGCTATCCTAGCTGGGGAGATAGTAAATAAACAGTCAGCCAACAAAATAGCAGTGCTATGTTTTGTTGAAATGTATACTTTTCATAGAAGGGTACCTGAATGTCGTTTTAGGTTGCACTGGTTCTAGAATGTTCCTTGAGCCAATACTATAGTTGACAATTGCTTACTTAAAGCTAGCTTTGAGCCAATCATCAGAAGTCACCATAAAATTGGGTAGGGAGTGTTGCCAGCAGAAACCACTGCTAGGGAACTTCTGGGTTGTGGCTTTGAACCATTAAGTTGACAATGATATTTTTCATGAGATGAGAAATATTTAGAAGAATGGGTTTGGGAAGAGAAGGAAGTGTACTTCCCTTTGCACCATGATACTTTGAGATGGCTGTTATGTACCCAGGTCAAGAAGGTGATCTGATAAATTCATAGCCATGGAATTTAATAGTGAAATGAAAATAATGCAGAAATTCCAGAGAGACCACACAGAGATAGTGATAATTGAAGCCATCATACGAGATAAGGTCATTTGAGGAAAGTTCAGAGCAAGAGGTGGGAGAGTAGCATAGTGTCTAGGGTATGCCATCATTTTAGACAGTAATCTTAATTTTTTTAAAGAAAATTAAACCAGGTGTGGTGGCTCACAACCTGTAATCCCAGCACTCGGGAGGCAGAGGGAGGAGGACTGCTGAGAGTTTGAGGCTAGCTTGGGCTACATAGTGAGTTCAGGGCTAGTCTAAACTACAGAGTGAGACCCTGTCTCAAAAAAACTAAAAACAAATAAATAAAAGAAAATTAAAATCTTATCAGTAAGATTAAGTGGAGTTAGGAAGGCATATGGGAAAACTAAATGTTTGAAAAAGATTCAAGAATGATTAGTCACAAATGCAGCAACTAGGAGGTAAAGCACCATAAGACTAGTAAAAGGGGCTGCTGAATTTGGCAACAAGAAAATTACGACTTTAGCAAAGTAAGATGAGAAAAGATGTGTAGTCAGTTACTTTAGGGAAGGCTTTTAGGATGTTTGCTGTGCGTAAAGCATAGCTAGTAATGGTGAAGAAGCTTCAGAAACATGGGACAGCCAAGAAGGACTTATTAAAATTACCTGTGTGTGTATCTGTCTGTCTGTGGTCTGGCAACAGGTCACTTAATTTGTTGGAGTGAGGATGACTAAGATTTCAGCTGGAATATTAGGTATCTTCAAGCCTAAATATTGGAAAATCACTCTTAAGTGCTATTGTCCAAATAATTATTGTTTGGACACATTCAGTACTGTAAGTGCACAATAAGGTAACTTATTTAATGAGGAAAATTAAGACATCAATTATTCCTGCTAGAAAGCAACTGAAAACCACTGCTGACTCAAAAAAGTACTGATGATACAAAGTATACTCCCTACAGTTTCCCTTGTGTGATAGGAGCTTTGCAAAGTAGCCCAAACTGGTGACTAGACATTGGTTACAACCTTTGGTAAACTGTGTAAGACCTTGACTTTAGTTTAGGAAAAATATATTTGCTAACACTCATCCCGGTTACTAGTAAGTAACCCTTATTTGTGAAAAACTAAACACTGTCAAAGCTAGTGCTATGGCGAAGAAGAAGCCACTCCCTACTGGCCAAGGCAGAGCATGAAAGCAGGAGCCCAGAGCCGAAGCTGTTCCACTGGTTGGATCTTGTAGAAAAGAAAGGTCAATAGGAAGGGTCTAAATCGAGTTTGAAAATAACCTTTGGATTCCTAGCCCTCCTCTGCTATGTTACTGTTGGCAAAAATCATTGATGTCTGCATGCGAGAGTTTTGGTGTTGTTTCGTGAGGGCTTCAGGTATTTTCCTTTCCCACCTGGTGGAGCATGTTCACTCTGTGTATGTAAGTCCACCTTCACATTCTCCAACAAATGTTCCTAAACATTCCAACTCCTTTAAGTAATTGGAATGTTTAGGAATATTTCAAGAAGCTTGTTAGAGCCTCCTCATGACCTTGCTGTGTTTATGAATGATCCGGTAACTAAGTAGAATGTTTCTACTCAATGACCTTTTCTTTTTAATGTTGGTTGTTTTGGAAGTTTTTTTTTTAATAAATTGAGTTTATTGGTACATTTTAGGAATACATTGTGATCACATTCGTCATTGGCAATTTGCACCTGTGAATGAGGTTCAAAATGTATGATAGGTATTGTGAAATGAGAAGAAAATGTTCAAAGGGACATGGTAATTGGGTGGGGAAAGCAAAGAAGGGAAAGAAAAAAATCTGATGGTTAAAAGGAAAAAAATGGAACAAAGCTTATGTTTATGGGGTTGGGGGGGTTAAAGAGAGGCAGGACAATGGGATAAATAAGAATCAAAAATTTTTTTAAATAAAAATATGTCCTCTAAAGCACTACCAGGATGCTTTTGGAAACAAAAATGTGCTACTCCCACTCCCTCTTGGAAGCAAAATCTGTCATTTACTAAGGTGCACTGTTGGGCATAGTGAAGTCAGAAAGGAATGACGTGGACTAAAGAGAGGAAGGGGGGGAGGGTGGCGATGCCCTGGTTTGGAAAGAAATCTTGACTGTACAACTTTATTGTTATTGTCTTCAGAAACAACTACAAAGATTATTCCTTGGAGTCCAGACTACACTTCAGAATTCAGGCAGCTCTTCACCTGTGGAGAAAACCCTCAGATTGATCAGAACACGAAGAACGGAATCCCCTCAGCCAGCAATGGCATCTGCTACAGATTAGTCCTTGTATTAAAGTGGAAAAGTGATCCTATGATTAACAAACACGAACCAATTTTAATTGTCAACATTTTCTATCATCTGAATGGTTTACTGTTGCTCTACGTAAATATAATTTTCCTTACAGATTGACATTCAGTAATATATAGAAAATTATTATATTTGCCTCTCCAAAAAGAATCATGTATTTGGGGAGTGAAGAAGTCTTTTAAGTGATCTACAGGTACAATGGAGTGCAATTAGATTATTTATTTTTTTATATAGAAAATAATATTGTTTAAGTAGCAAATGGCTTAGGTTGAGCCATTTTTATATTTGTTGGTCAGTTAAACTTCAGAAGTATTTTGTGACCTATTGCTTAAATCTCAGAAGGGAAAGAAATGTCACCTTTAGACTAACCTAACTCCTGGAGACTGAGAAAGATAGCAGAAGGTGTGAACTAGATTGGGATAATGTGTGTCACAGGTTAAAGCGACCTGTATCTATCAAAGATGATGAAATTCTAGATGAGTTGCCTACCGTTCATGTTAATTGCAAGTGGTAACACTTTTGAAAGACTATTTTATTTTTGAATGTCTATTTGAATGTCTGTTATAACAAAATTAAGATCCCTGTATATCTAACGGGAGAAGTCATAATTTAGAGATTATCCTTAACTGTAGTGATGAAGCCTAAAATATGTACATTATTTTTCCCATAGGAAGCAAAGTAAGTTCCTGCTGCTTTAAATGATATGTAAAATGTTGATAATTTGTACACTTGTCAGATTGGTGGGATCTCGTTTTCTAATCTCTCCAGCACTGTGATGGTTCCTTATAATATTTGGACTTCCCTTTAGTTGGGAAACAGAATCAGGGCACGGAGCAGGAAGAGCCCTGACTCTAGTACCAGGAACAGTCAGCAGGGTGACCTTTAGGAAGTCCGTCTCCCTCTGCCTCCCTGGTTTCCCGCACCTCTAGAGTGGGAGAGCGGGCGACTCCCCAGGTGTCTCGGTTCTGTAACTGTGGGTAGGTGCATCAGGTATTTCTTTTCAGCAGACAGTGATGCATGTTTAATCCAGACCATTTCCCTGCGAGTGTTTCCTTTTTTCAGGCGCCGCCGTTGCCCGGCTGTTCACGCATACGCTGTGTCTGAGGCCCAGCCGCATCTGGAGCGAGGAGGGGGCAGTTCTTGAGTTGATGAGTTGGTTTTGTCTTATTTCTGTTTTTATTTTGAAAGAGAGTACAGTGCTTGTCCTGGAGGCCTCTGAGTTTTCACAGAAAGAGCTCCCAACCTGCTGAGCAGCCAGGAGCCCTGCTCTGTTGGTTAGTAAGTAACTCCCCGATGTGGAGCACGGGACTGCCTTCCTGGGGCTCAGTTTCCCTGGTAGGGTGGCCAGGGAACACGTGGTGCATGTGGGGGTCAGTGAAATGGCTACGGAGTGGCTGCAGGATAAATAGTAATTGTAATAATTATGGTTTTCATGCACAGATTATAGTATCAACATAAAATTACTGGCTGAAGCTGTGCTCTCTGCCTTTAAATGGAGGGTAGAAATTGAAGAGCACTGAAATTTATTCATGTGGTTGGCACTGACGGTAGCCCAGATTGTGAATTTGCTCCTTCCTGTGCCTGGCTGCTGGACGCTGTGTCCAGCAGTCACTCGCTTGTTCGCTTTAAGGTACTGATTCCAGACCAGCACTGAGGCAGTGTTTGCCATGGAAGGTGTTGGGGCAGGCAGGCAGAGGACCTTCCCTTCAGGGGGTGACCGGTGTCATCAGGACGACAGAAGAGGAAATCAGCTGAGTGTCATTATATGTGATTAGTCGCGGAAACTATGTTCAATAATTATTTTGTGTATAACTTTGGAAAAAGTTTATAAATTATTTAGCAGAGCTTTGGTAGTTTTATTTTTAAGGCAAAAATGTCCATATTATTAAGCATATATATATATTTTTTTTTTCTGAGAACCTGTAAGTTGGAGTGATTAATAAATTCTCATACTGGTATAAAATGAGTCCATTTAAAGCTAATAATGACTTGATTTTAGTTACATTATCAAAAAAATCTATCTGTACAGTTAAAAATTTTATTTTGTTCTGTTTTTTGTTATTACATCTTATTTTTATAGTTTCCTGATATGTGGGTCATCTGTCCAGGGATTTCTAAGCACTGTAATAGCATTTATGCTATGAATATTTATGTTTCTTGTTATGTTCAAGATACTGTGCTGGCACGTTTCTTGTGATATCAGCTACTAGCGCATTTCTGGACTGAGTGATGTAGAGTGTTTTGTGAAGAGTGGGTCCTGCGGTGACCCTGTGTGACCTGGTCTCTCTCCAGGCGTGTGCCATGGCTGGGTTGCCAGTATGGCTGGCAGTGCAGTTGGTGCAGTTCCTGGTGTAAACTGCCTTAATTTACTTTTAAATGGAGAGTCAGTATTCTGACTGGCACTTTGTAAATTTAATTGAAAGCTGTGCTTCAGGGGATTGGGGACAAGGAAAGCAGGTAGACATGGTAGTTTCTACTTGACAATGGAAGAAAGATATATCAGCCTTTTTTTTTTTTTTTTTTTTTTTTGCCAGTATGAGGGCTTGAACCCAGGACTTTGAGCATACTAGACAAGTACTCTACCACTCAAAACATCCCATCCCTTTTCATATTTTATTTGAGCCTGGGCCTTTCTAAGCTCTGCAGGCTGCCCCAGACTTGAGACCTTTCCGCTTGAGCTTCGTGAGTAGTTGGGCTCACAGTACAGGCATCCACCACCACATGCAGCATGGCATCAGCTCTTGATGTGTATTTTTATGTCTATAGGTAGAAGAAAGTCCCAAGTTTTATAAGAAAAATAATTTGGGCTGGGGATTTAGCTCAGTGGTTCCAGTGCCTGCCGTACAAGCACAAGGTTCCAAGTTCGATCCCCAGCACCAAAAATAAATAAATAAAAATAGAAAAAAACAATAATTTGATTGATTATCTTTCCCTTCAGACAGCAGAGATGTGGGGCAGGGGTTTGGCTCAGAGGTGAAGCATCTGGCGGCTCATATGCACGAGCCTGATTGCTCCTGGCACTGAAAAAGAAGCACAGGTTGCAAGGGGCAGAGAGGGACCGTGGGTAGGAACTACAGGGAGGGGAGTTCTGGGCTCTTCCCCGGCGAGGAGTTTCAGCATTGGCACGGCCAGTAGCCGACTCTGTAGCCAACTGTGTGAAGGGCGGGGCCCCGAGGCGCTGTGTGACTGTCACCCCCGCTTCAGTGCGGACTGCTTGAATCTGAGACCCTTCGGATTCTTTGATTGGGACCTCAAATCAGTGGGAGTGACATACAAGAAAATACCCCTTAAAATAAAAATGCGTGGGCCGGAGGGTTAGCTCAGTGGTTCCGGCGCCTGCCTTGCAAGCGCAAGGACCTGAGTTCAATCCCCGGTAACCACATATAATGCTGGG
>PVIC010042624.1:0-15727 GCA_004025085.1 Thryonomys swinderianus
CAAAGTGGACATGTTTGGCAGCAATACAAAATGCACAGTGCATGAATACAGAACAGGGTAAAGCCATCACTGGGAGACAGACAGCATTTACCCGGGATGCCTGCCCAGGTCACTAATGGGAGGAAGATGCCCAGTGAGATCTTCTGTAAAGCAAAGAGCTGTCTTTAATGCTCTTAGAAAAGACCAGTTTCTCAGTATCTGCTCCTCAGCCCACATGCAGAAGGAGGTGCTTAGGGAACAGCACTGCCCTCTCCAGAGGTGCTGCCCACCCAGGCTCACTCAGGCCACCCCAGGGACTGCTGGGAGGAACTGGGAGCTCATGTCCGGTCTCCTTTCTTTTGCCAACTTTCTTCTTGTGTCTTCTGCTGTGATCACTCGTCACCATCAGTGTAACACTGAGCCTTACGATGGCTCCTTGGGCATCTCTCACATGCAGGTGATTTTACGTGCCCTGATGCAGGAAGACACCTTTATACTACGTTACCAACAGCTGCTGTAAACAGGACACAGACACTGGATTAAGACTGGCATGGGCTCGGAGAGGTCTCATTCCCTGCCGGCAGGAATCCGAAACAAGTTCCAAACACTCTGGCCCTGGATGAAATAACATACATTCTTCATGGGACACCCACCAGGGACTCTAGCAGGAAAGGACTCTGGAGACCCTGCTCCAGCACCTCCCTCTTCTTCATCTTCTTTAAATTCCAAATTCTCTTCTTCACCAGGTGCTAAAATTCTTCTACATGAAAAGGGACAGAAGAATTAGTGAGCTATGACATTTAGTGTATTAGTGAAGCTTCAGGCTACTCACTTCTCAAAGCATGGTGCTGATGATTTTTTTTAAGGTGAGATATTGATATCAACGTTGATGCCACCAACATCATTGCTACTGATGACACCAACTGCACACCAGCAACGCTGCTCAGCTGAGGACACCCATCACACACGCATGAGACCCATCACACTGCTGATACCAACACTGACACAACAACCAGAAATAACTGAAAAACACATACAAAGTAGCAAACTGAAAAGCAAGGTCACAGATAAGTAAATATCATATCTTTTCTCTGGTATGAGAAATTGAAGATGTAAATAAGTTCCAGAATATATGACAGATATTGTGAACTAGAAAATTTTCAAAGTGAAATGGGGCACAAGGGTAAGTAACGAAGGGGAAAATGTAATGGTAAGAAAGAGGAAACAAAGCTTATGTATATAGGGGGTAGGGGAATAGGAAGGTTGGGTAGGGGAATGGGAAAAAGTAAGCATTAAGTCGTGTCATATACTGATACAAATTCTCAATGCTGAGTGTGATCATGATATGTATAAATAATGTTCCAATAAAGATTCAAATTTTACAAAAAGCAAAACATGGACACTTTTTAAAAAGTTTGCCTTAATGGGACAGGCCGAACATCAAATGGGAATTCTTCATTATATGTAAGGGTATTATTTAGGACTAGAATAAAAAGATAAAGAAACACGAATTGCCCTGTGAATAAAAACCAAGTATTTTATCTTAAATGCTTACCTTTAACCACCTTCACTATGTATGTTACACATTTTTAAATTCCAGCCTCATTATCGTTCCAGAGCCACTGTGACATGGTCCGTGGAAGGCCGGCACGCACACGGGGCACCAGAGGGAGCACTTCCCCCTACAGCCTCTAATTAAAGACTGATACCAAAGGCGGCCACTTTGAGAGAGATGCACAAGCACATCCGGCTCTGCCTCGAGTGACTTTCCTCTGAACACCATCCATCTGCTAAGGGTGATAGCTGCCAGGGTCTCATGCTCATAGAATCACCCAAATAGAAATATATATGTGTGTGTGCACGCGCGCACACACACACACACACACACGTGGCAGGTTCCATCCTCAGGAGAAGCTTCAGACAACACGGCAACACTGCCTGTGTGCGTGGTGGCTTTGGCTATGGCTGCTTACATTTCCGTGACCATATCCTGCCATTAAAGCTCAGAGAAAAACACCTGAGTCCTCCCTGCATCTGTCT
Source organism: Thryonomys swinderianus (assembly GCA_004025085.1). Taxonomy (NCBI): domain Eukaryota; kingdom Metazoa; phylum Chordata; class Mammalia; order Rodentia; family Thryonomyidae; genus Thryonomys; species Thryonomys swinderianus. Next base: position 2,020 of record PVIC010042624.1, read on the forward strand.
GGACAAGCACTGCGAGAATGTCATGCGTTTCTTAGGGACGGCCAGGAACTGGCCACCGTCCCATCCGGATGAGTATTACCTGGGCAGCCCAGAAGGCTCCCCTAATTCTGGATTCAACTTATTCAGTCTTCCACTTTGAGGTCTTGCAGTTAGAGCTAGAAGAAGTGTAACATACTGGCACCCCTTAGGAGGTCGAGATTACATGACTTACTCCAACAGGAGTCACTTTTGCTTATCAAAATTGCCTCCCTCTCTCCCTCCCTTCCTGTGAGGAGTACTGGGAACGAACCCAGGACTTTCACACTGAGCCACACCTCCAGCCCTTTTCAATTATTACTTTAAATTTTGAAACAGGCCCTCAGTAAGTAGCCCCAGGCTGGGTTTAAACTTGTGACCCTCCTGCCTCAGCCTCCCAGAATACAAAACTTACAGGTGTGAGGCACCATATCCAGCTTTATCAGACCTCCTTTCTATGCTGTCTACTAACCCGTGCAGTGAGAAGAAAGCTGGAAACATTCATCTAGATTCTCGTCACTCACACTCTCCTTGTGCCTTCGGTCAGCACATTTCCTCTCAAAACAAGTGTGCACTGAGTGCCACAAGAAATACGCTAACAAATAAACAAGACGCTGTGAGTCTGGGCACACGAGCAGGAGGGGCGCAGAGGCAGCAGTGCTGTCCCTGGCGGAGCAGCCGAGGTGGGCGGGAGAAGCCTCTCATAGCTCACCCGCCACAGCAGCGAGGCTCCGAGAAGCCAGCAGGGGGAGCGCTCAGGCTGGAGCAGAGGGCAGGTGCAGATCAACAGTACCTGGAGCGGCGGAGATCACAGCGCCGCGAACCCAGGCCCAGACCTGCCGGCGTTCAGAGAGCCAGCCCGCAGCTCAGGCTCCGCAGTCCTGAACTGGGAAGGCCACTCCTTTCATAGACTGCTCAGGGAATTAAAAGTAACTCGAAGGGTTAGCTCAGTGGTTCCGGCGCCTGCCTTGCAAGCGCAAGGTCCTGAGTTCAATCCCCGGTAACCACATAAAATGCTGGGCGTGGAGACATGCCCACCAACAATCAACACTGCATACCACAATGCCGGACGTGGTGGCTCACGCCTGTCATCCCAGCACTCGGGAGGCAGAGACAGAAGGATTGCTGAGTTCGCGGCGGCTTGCCTGGGCACCACAGTGAGCTCAGGGCCAGCCTGAACTACAAAGTGAGACCCTGTCTCAAAAAAGCAAAAAAAAAAAAAAAAAAGTAACTCGAAATGTCATGTAAATATACGTGACACCGAGTCATAATAATTCTCGACATGGCTTTCCCTATCCAGCTACCTCAAATCCTAGTGTTTCATATCTCAACAGAAGCATTATTTTTTAAATATAAGAACATCTTTTCTAAACTTGTTGCATGTCATTACTAGTGAGCGGTTAGCTCAGCTCAGTAGTTATCCCTTCACCGCACTGCATGTTACTTATCTTGGAAGAAGAGCTCTAATGGTCTCCGGCCCTTGGTGCACAGGGTTAGTGAATGGCTCTCAGAGCTACAGTGCCTCAGGGTCCGGGAGGCTGAGGGAGGGCTTCACTTCACAGGAGGAAGGCGGGGGCGACCGTCTCCTCCCACAGGAGGCTGGTGGGAGGGTCAGGGCTTCCTCTCCGCTTCCTGATTTCTGGTCCTGACTTGAGGCTGGGGTCTCAGCAGTGCTGATGGGTCAGACTGGAAGACAGGGCTTCGTTTTGCCTTCTTCCAGAGCTGACTTCAGGGAAGCCTTCTCGAGCTGGCATTCTGACTGCTACTTGCTGCAGGGGTATTTTATTCCATCCTGGGATGGTGGACATTGATAAAGTCTTGATCCAATTTCGAATTCAGGTATTTGAGATGAAAATATTCCAGCATTTTGTCCTACTTTTATACCGAGCCCATTGTTCCTGACGCTAACAGTGCCCGAGAGGCCGGGGAAGGAGCGGACGCCAGAGGCTGAGCGGAGAGCCCGGAGCAGCCAGTTCTGGGAAGTTTGGTCACCGAAACTCAGCGCAGCGCCCTTGCTGCCCAGGATGGCCAGACACAAGAGGGGCTTCTCTGTCAGCGTCAGGGCACAGCACATCTGTCACCTGTCATCTCTCTGTTCTTTGTCATCTCTATCAACTTACCTACCAATGTATCTATTATCATCTATTAATATGTATATAATCTCTATCATTTCTGTCAACTCATCTATACTCCACTAATAATGTATCTATAATCTATCGTCTGCTACTACGTCTTTCACCCTCCATGGTGACTCCCTTCTGCCCCTCCCCCACCCGCACCCGTGGGGTTCGGTCTCTGTGTTCACAGGAGTGGGGCTCAGCGGAGCAGCCTGGCCCTGGGAAGAGGCTCCGGGCAGCGCCCGTGTGGAGGCCCAGCGAGCGGGCCGGGGACCAGCGGGGGGGGCGGCCCGCAGCGTCCGAGAGGGGAGGGGCCGTCCTGCGCCGCCCGCCTGGGGGAGCCGCTGCGTGGAGGGCCGCCCTCCCCGGCCTCGGCCTCGGAGGCCCGGTCCTTTGTGAGGGCCGGTGCGGCTGCTGCGGGGCCTGGCATCCCCTTCTCCTGGCTTCACCCGGCGCATCTGCCCCGGGCCCCCATCGCGAGGACGAGAACCGGGCGATGGCAGGGCTCAGAAAAGGGGCAGCCGCAGGAGCAGAGTGAGCCCTCCGGCTGGTCCGCTCCCAGGGCTGCGCCCAGCGGGTTCGAGCTTTGCCACGGGCATGGGCGAGAGGGAGCCGGAGCACGCTTTCCCACCGCGCGGGGCGTCGGCGAGGGGACGCAGCCGTGTCTCCTGCGCCCACGTTCCGAGCCTCCCCGAGCTGGCGCTGGACGCCTGGGCACCGCGGCCAAGTCTGCCCCCTCTGCCCATGCAGGACCCAGCGCCTGCCGGCCGCACGTCTCCCTCCGATCGGTCTCGGTCTCGCCCTGCGGGGGGGGGGGGCTGGCTCAGGTGTGAGCCTGGAGCACTGAGCAGGACCAGCCAGTCTTGATAACAAAGAAAACTGGAACATTGTGGCGCTTGTCCGAGGTATTAAAAGCTTTACTATGGAGCAGGGAAGCTTTGGCAGAGTGTGAATAAAAACAGTGATTTACAAAGATTGTTTCCCACTGATTTGAAATTCCAATTCTGTAATACCCTGGTTGCAGAATAAATGCAAAACAGAGTGGGCGTATAATGGTAGAAAATACAAGTAGTTTTCCATTCTTTCACAATGTCTTGGTGTTTTTTTTTTAAGATGCAATAAACTGTTTTATTTTGGTTTGCTTGAGTTTCTATTTACGCATCACTAATTAGGCCCCAGCCCAATTACCTCACTTGTGCCTTGATTACGGTGGGAGAATCAGGTGCCCAAGTTCATGCTGCTGAAGGAGTGTTCTTCCAACAGCCTCTGCCCTGCCCCAGCTTGACCTGGGGCTCACCCAAAGATTCCTCTCATGAATTCTAGATCTTATGTTTCCTTCATTTGTGATCTTATTTTGGTGGATACTTTTTCCAGAAACTTCTGCAAGACACTGGTCATGGGGAGTCTTTGCTCAGGAACTTGTGTATGACAATGTTTCTTGTCAACTTCCGGTAGATGGTTTGCAGAATGGCTGCCCTGAATCCCACGCCTCTATAGGGTCCCTGGCCAGGTGGAGCCTGAGCTCTGGCCACTGGGGCTGCGTCAGACCTGAAGCAAGCTGGTATTGCAAATGCTTGTCCCCGGGGTGTGCCTTCTCTTACAGCTGCTCTTTGAAAACTCAAAGCAGCCACATAAGAAGACCAGCTGGTTTATTAGGGGGGAGAAAGCCTTGTGGGGCACACCTGAATATGTTGAGGGCGTCCCCTCTGCCTTCTGTGTTAGACCAGCCAGTTCTTCAGCTTGATTGATTTTCATTTTTTCTATTCCACCTTTGCAGTGCATAACGATTGCTTTCCCTGTGGGGAGCTTGTGTGTGTGTACCTAACACGTCTTGATCTCTTTGTCCCCTTGCCTTCTCTCTCTCCCCTCCTCCACTTTTTGACCCCCTTCCCATTTGGAAAGCACCTCTCTAATTCCTACTATCTCACTTCTATCTTGGTCCTTATATTTCTGGTTCTTCACTGAGAGAAGACGTGTGGTGGTCTGTGCTGCTGTGTGTTCTGCGCTGGGAGCTCGGCGGGTGGAGATGTCTGCACTGACATCCGGGCCCCGCGCCCTGTCTTCCGGTTTCCAGCGTTGCCCCTGAGTGTCCAAAGCCAGAGGTTCCTGCTTTCATATGTGCTTTTCCCCACTTGAGAACCTAGAAATCTTTCTGTTTCTAGAGCTTTGAAATTTCACGGTGGTGTGTCTGGATTTAGGTCACTTTTCATGTTTTCTCAGGAAATTGATGGAAATTATCACTTTCAACCTGAAATTTCTTTTCCCTAGTTCTGGGATTGATTTCTTGTCCTTCTTTTTGTGTGTGAGTTATTTAGTTGAAGATTCTATTTTTTAAATGTTCTTTCTGAATTTATCTCTAACTTTAAACTGAACTTCTAATTTTCTGGATGTTCTTTCTCAATCTCTATTGCTTCTTTGACTTTATTTTGATTTTTCCAAAATTTTCTGCACTTTTAATGAGTTTGTTATTTCTGCTATCATATTTTCTACTTCTAAGAGATGTTTCTTTCCCCTGTGAGTCTTCTGTTTTTAAAGAATACTGTCTCTATTCCAGGATGTAATGTCTTTGATTTTTCTGAGAATACTAAAAATTATTTTGGAAGTTTTATTTCCATGCATTGTTTCTATTTCCTCCAAATCATTCTGTTCTGTTGGGACAACTTGTCCTGGTTTTTGAAGAGGACGAAGAGGTAGAATTTGCAGACAACTGGAAACTGGGAAAGACTTGAAATGTGTCCGATCACAGGGGAATATTCTAAGCAATTGTAGTCAGCCGGGGTGGGGGGTGAATATGACAGTGGAAAGTTACAAAGTTGCAAGTTACAAAGTTGGGTTAGCAGCTTACATGCAATTGATAGAGGAGAAATATAACTTGGAAGCAGAATATATAGAAATTATAGTAGATAATTAATTTAATAACTAGGAACTTCATTGTCCCCCTTGCACATACCAGTGAACACTGAGAAGGCCAAGGACTCATTAATAAAGGCATTCTGATTAGAATTAGCAAGGTGATGAGCTTACTCCACTCTGTGAAGTCACACTTTAGTATTCCTAAGAATAGCTGTCACTTGTTCAGTTTAAAACAGTTTGGAACAGTTTCAGGTGCTTTGGGCATATAACTCGTTTAACTTACAGTTTATGGCAAGAAAAAGGACGGAGAAAGTATAAATTTCCATCTTAGGTTATACAAATAGTAACCTGTCCGAGGTCGTGCAAAGTCCGACCCGAATCGTTAGCCCTGGAGCCCGGGCATTGGGCCCTGGAAGCCACAGCCTTGACCACAGGGCTACCTTCCTCTCTGGCTTCTGTGTGCGGACCGTCCACAGTGACCTGCATGGAGACGATCTTCAGCATGGACGTGCTGCTGCAGGATTACCCAACGCTGAACCCCAGAAACTGGGAGGTGCCCTTATGCATCTGAATAACTGTCACAGGAACGAGGAGTTAGACTTCTTCACTTTGACTTCTAGGTAAAAGTAGGAGCAACAGCTATAGAGAGTGATGTTTTAGCTGAGGACACTTCTTTAACGGCCAGATTTGCACAGACTGTTTCCGTTGTCCTGAAGAGACCGAGTACCCTGGCTGTGCGGGAATTCGAGGACAGGCATATGGGGAGCAGGTTCACGCAGGCGCTTGGACTGGGCAAATAATGCCACGGACACCCCAGACTTCAGAAGTGAAGCCCATCTACAGAGGCCACAGTGTCCTGCTGGCCCCACGTGTGTCTGCACCTGACCATTCACACCTCTTTCTCGTGTCCATCTACCTCGCAGTCTTCACCCAGCACCTGAGCCCTGGCTCTTGCGTCTTTCTAAGCAGGATCAGCGCTGGCCATGTTTCCGGGCAACAGGGCGCTTGCATTTCTGTGCATTATGTTCTCCGTCCGCTCTCGGCCTCAGGCGGTTAGCACGAGTCGCACGGGGGGAGGGGCAGTGAGAGCAGAAGCAGCAGTTTCTGCTGTCAGGAGTCATTTCTCAGATACTTGCTCTGAGGCCAGGGTCGAGGTCGGGTCCCTGCGTGCTGCAGGCTTCACGCAGATGTCTCCTCTCTGGGGACAGATGACTGCCTCTCAGTCGTGGGATGGGCTGTTCCTACTCATCAAAACTGCGGCCATGTAGACAAGCCACGGGGTACCAGGGCATATGGCTGAGCTTATCTGGGGCCTCCTCTTCTACTCTGTGTCTTAGCAAGACAGAGCGCCTGACACCCGCACCCAAAGGGGCAGGGTTTGCTCTGGTCCATGGTGTTTAACGCATGCAGACCACAGTTGGCCGTCTCCAAGGCAGAAGCATCCTGGCAGAGGAGCCTGGCGGGGGGAAGTAGCTCACACCAGGGTGGCCGGGAAGCAGACAAGGGAGTAGTGGGGGAGATGCGTCTTTCCAGGCCATGGGCCCCCAGCTCCTCACGTCACACTCAGCTGTAGGATCTACCCACCCCGCAGACATGTGAGCCCTGCGGGCCATTTTAGATCTAACTGCATCAGTGCCTCAGAATTTCGAATCTGTATTGACATCCTGTTTCCCCTGGAACTTTTGCTATTGAAAATATGCATGGTCCACTAATCACATGAGCTATCCTTTGACAAATACTTTTTTTTTTTTTGAGACAGGGTCTCGCTTTGTAGTTCAGGCTGGCCCTGAGCTCACTATGTAGCCCAGGCAAGCCTCGAACTCAGCGATACTCCTGCCTCTGTGTCCTGAGTGCTGGGATTGCAGGTGTGAGCCACCATGCCCGGCATTATTGATGTGGTTGCCGGGGATCAGGGGATTGAACTCAGGATGTTGGTGCTTGCTGGGCAGGAGCTGGAACCACTGAGCTAAATCTCCAGCCCTGATAAGTACATTTTAAAGTAATCTTATTCCAAGAGCTGTTTTGATTTTTTGTTTGTTTGTTTGTTAGCAAGAAGGGATCAACTGGCAGCGCCCACAGGTGAGATCGGTCTGTGCGTTTAGTAGAGGTGGTGTAACCCGAGGACGCCACAAGGGGGCAGGCAAGGCCAAAGAATGACAAGAGGCCACGGCCGATTGCCCAGGGGCTTTGAACCACAGCAGCTCTCGCTGTGCTGGAGGAGGCGCCCACCCCGCCCCGAGGGGCCCTGTTTCTGTGTTTTGCTTCCTCCTCTGCCCGTGGGGCTCGCGTGGGGCAGCACGGAGAAGGCCCTGCCCTGGTCCTCTTCCTGCTTCTGCCAGAGGCTGGCTTTGGAGCCCAGTGCGGGGCAAGACCAATCACCCAAGGAGCCCTCCGGGTCTCCCTTGCTGCCTGGTCACCCCTGCCTGTGCTGTGCCCCACGTCTGTGTCCCTCTCCAGCCAGAGGGCACCTCTTCTGGCCTCGGAGGACAGCAGGGTCTCCAGCCTCTCTTTCTTCCTCTCTCCCTTTATTCAAAGTTAAACCTGCAGTGAGCCACCCCCGGGCTGGGTGCTATGGAGGACGTGGCCCTGCTCGTGTGAGCTTGCAGGTTAGGTATGGAGGTGAAAACTAGCAGCAGAGTTGAGCAGTGGGCTCACCTGTGGTCCTGGTACTTGGGAGGCTGAGGCGTGAGGGTCACCTCAGGCCAGGGTTCGAGGTGGGCCTGCACCACACGACCAGCAAGTTCTGTCTCAACAAACACAGCCTCATACTGCGAAGGAGTCAGCCTCATATTTACACTATTAACGAAAGCACAGACTCAAGTTGGCCAGTGTCATGTGATGCGAAGGAGGGCACACCGCTCCCAGGGCCATGCTGAGGGCCAGGGGCAGCTTGTGGGTGAGCACTGACTACGCTCCAGAGAAGCAGGGAAAATACGCGAGGAGACTGTCGTTGGCTGGGAAAGGTGTGCAGAGGAGCCTCCACAGTATGAGACAATTCAGAAAGGCAGGGTGGTGCTGTCCGGGGGGCGAGGTGGCAGAGTGCCAGCTGCGTCCTGTGGGAGCCTGGGCAAGGCCCTTCACGGCTCCTCTCCTGGGCCCTTGATCTGCAAAGAAAAGAGCATTAGTGTGGATATGAATGTCTGCTGCTCAGACATCAGGGATGGTGCCTGCCAGGTACGTGAGCCCACGACGCAGCGGCCGAGACTGTGCCTGTGGCTGTTGGTCTTGGCTGTATTCGGGTCTTTCTCCGTCACCAACCCATGGCGAAGACCCACCGTGGGGCGGTGCCCGAAGCTCTGGAGCGGGACAGACCATCCAGGGAGCAGCCAGGCGGGTCGCTCTGAGCACAGGCTCCTGCAGGGCGCAGGCCAGAGTGCTGCCCGGGTCTGCATGGCCGCCTCATGCCCTGCTGTCTGAGGGCTGAGCAGCGTGTGGCAAGGTCTCCCTGAAGGAGCTGGCCTCGCTGGGCCCGCCGCTGTGCCCACAGGAGGCCGAGCGTGTCTGCTCTGCAGCGGGACTGGTTTGGGTGGGAAGGCCGGCCCAGGGGCGCTGGAGGAGCCAGGGGCTGAGGCAGGAGGCCGGCATGGGGTGCGACCTGAGGTTTAAAGTGATCATGGCTGTTTTGGCAGCAAGCGAGGTTGAATGGTGCCCAGAAAGCTTTATGGAGAAGGCTTCGCAGCAATTTGAATGAAGGGCCAGAAGTATTCCCTTCTTTTTCTTTTATTTGACAAATTATGACTGTATATATGGGGATATAAATGTCATTTCGATATTAAATTATCACACTGTACCGGGTGCACTAGCTTGGATAGCAATACAATTTGTGCCCTGGGTTTATGCATGACATCGATTCAGCGAAATGACATCATCAGGCACATTAATGGAACCAGCTTGAATTTCAGCGTTTTTAGTGCTGTGTCATTTATGTTTGAACTTTAAAGCTTATTTTCCCTTGTATCTTATTCAATATTTGTGCCTATTTAGGTGAGGCCATAATAAGAACAATTTGCCAGTACCAAAGTTTGTCAAATGAGTTCAGGTTACTCATGTTTTGGAAATTCTAGGTTATAGAACATTTGAGGGTGTTGTCTGAACCCATGCTCAATCAAGAAAGGGAAAATGCCACGGGCCTTGCCGCAGGGTCAGCTCACGTGCCACGGCAGGCCTGGCGGGGGCTCAGGGAGTGCGCTCTTCGTCTGGTCTGCCAAGCCCAACACTGCTGTGTCTCCAGAGCTGGCAGCTGGGGTTGGCATGGGGCGCGGGGCCTCAGACAGCACAGAGAGCCAGGGCCGGTGTACAGCGAGGGCCCAGGTCTCCAGCCCTGGGATTCGGGAGCAGGAGTGACGGAGCCCCGTGGTGCTCTGTGGGTGGGGTGGGCACGCAGGCCCGGCGGGGTCCTCCCCGGCACACCGTGGCTGCCGGTTCACCTCTGCTTCCGGGTCTTCGGTGGACTCTCTCGAGGCCGAGTCTGGCTTGGAGCGGGTGGAGGTGGGAGTTCTGGTTCCAGACTACTCACGTTGCTACAGGGCAGAACTGTGGTGGTTTGAAGTCCCCTGCGTTGGGGGCTTTGTGTCCAGTGCAGCAGCACCCAGAGGTGGGGCTTTGGGGAGGGACTGGTCACAAGGGCTCTGCTTCATTGGCGGTTCCCTGGCGAGCTCAGGGCTCAAAGCTCAGTGGTCTTAGGAAGGTGGAGCTGACTGGGTGGAATACGTTGCTAAGGAAGGACTTGGAGCGTCTGGTCTCCGGCCCTTTCTCTCTGGCTCTTTCACTCCCACTCGGCTCTCCGGCTGTCACGTGGTGGGCAGTTTTCCTTTGCGCTTTTCTGTCATGGTGTTGCCCCCTTACCGTGGGTTAAAAGCAATGCGGCCTGTTGACCGTGCACTGAGCCCTCTGTAAGCATCAGCCAAAATGCATTTGTCCTCTTCGGGGACGCTCTTCCCAGGGATTCCGTCACTGTGGCGGGAGGCTGACCCCCAAGTGCCATTGTAATGACTGAGTTTCAGTTCTTCACGGTGGACATGAGGAAATCTGTAATTATATTGAGTGAATGAACGATTTAAAGAATAAGGTTGAGCTTAAATTAGTCCAAACATCACGGTGATCCCAGTTTTGTAGTTCAGCACAGGGCTGGGCGTGGTGAATCTGTGGATAAATTGCGGGATGGCAGGACTGGAAGGGGCAAAGATGGGCATTCAGAGAGACTCAGGGGTCCTGCACCTGCTTCTCCTTAGCTCCGGGCCCCAGGGTGAATCAGGCCATGTTTGCAGTTTCTGGTCTCAGTCAGATGAGATAATCTTAAATGAGCTGTTCTCGGAAGCTTCACAGCGCTGAGTTCATCACACGGGCCACAGGGAGGGAGGACTGACAGATCGGTCGTTGTGTGGAATGAGGGTTAGAGAACGCGAGGCAGCACTAAGCCAGTGGGCCCGGGGTGGAGGGAGCCCAGGACCAGGTGAGGGTCACGGACCGAGGACGCTTGACAGGGAGAGGGCCAGGCACAGAGAGGGGCTTCGATGGCGCCAGGGCCGGCTCTGCCCATGTGCAGACAGCGCGTCAGGCTGGCATCGGGCGGTGAGCCGCAGCCAGGCTCAGAGTCATCTTGGGTCCCAAGGTCTCTCTGGGACACAGGATCTTCCTTGGAGAAGCCCTTCTCCCTGCTGGGCTCTGGCTTCTTGGTACCCTCGGTTCTGCCAGGCTCTGGGTCTGGAGAGCTTGGCAGGAGGGGGCAGAAGCCCTTCTGTAATAACCTCACATGAAGCACCGTTCTATTCTCTCTGATTTGTAAGATAAAATTGTGTAGTCTTCGTACACGAGGCAAGAGAAACCTCTGGCTGATGCCATGATAAATCATGAAAGCCAAGGTGTGGTAGCTTTCCCTTGCTGTGGCACACACTGGAGGAAGTCAGCGGAGTAAAGGAAAAGATGGTCTTGGCTCACGATTTGGTAGGTGTCAGGCCATGGCAGATCTGTCCTGCTGCTTTGGGCCTGTAGTTGCACAGCGCATCATGGTGGGCGTGTGTGGTACAGCCAGAGACAGAAAGGGACCAGGGTCCAAGTCCCCATCAAGCCACATCCCCAGTGACCTGAGTCCTACCTGCTGAGCTCACCAGCTAAAGGGGCCCACATGTCCCAGCAGCACCATGCCTAGGACCGAGCTGCTGACATGTGTGGACCATCTGCGGGCAGGGCAGACTTAGTGCCTCTAGACGGGACAGTCACTGTGGCCCTGCAGTGTGTCTTGGTCCTGGCCACGTCCTAGAACTCCAGTTTGGGCTAAATTCTAGTTTATCTAGAGTGGAAAGCCAGCTGGTGATGATTTCTTAAATAGCTACTGAAATGGTATCTGCCTAGATTGGTGATGATGGGATCCTGAAATATGGTTAAGCAAACACTTTTAAAGAACTAAATCATGGTTTTGGAAATGGAACAGATAAATAATTAGGAAAGTGAAGTATGTGACAGGTTTCTCTAGACCTGATAGGCTTTTAGGAAAGATCTGTACAAACCTGTTTGATTTGCAGAATTTTTTTCTTGTAGACACTGGGCTTGGAAATAGTTTTTAACAGTTTTCAGGAAGAAAGAGTGGCATTCCAAGCTGATCACAGGAAGGACACAGAGGCAGTTAGTGCGTGCAGCGTGGGAGAAAGAGGAAAAGAAAGGATGTTGGGTAGACAGAGTAGGACTTCTGTGTTTTTTCTATTTTAAACTTGTGAAGCGATTGGTCTGAATTTTTCAGAGCAGAAAGGTTACACAAAGGGGAGCAGAGAGCAGAGGTCCTGTCCACTCCCCGTCCCACACGCCCGCAACTGCCCCATGGCTGGCATCCTGCCACACAGTGGCAAGTTCTGTGTGCTTTTTGACTCTCTGAGTTAGACCCTGATAAGGTAGGGTGGCGGATTGGAGGTTAGGAGTTCCCTGGCAGGATCCCGATCAGGGATACAAGTCTCCACTCATGGAGGATATTTTAAAAAGAATTATTGTCTGAGACAGTCAGTTTAGATTCCTGGGCCTGAAACCAAATTCCCATAGTGCTGCCTATCTTTGTAGCACAGCCCCTTGTTTCTTGGTTCTTTTCCTTCTAGCAATTCCGTGTCTATTGGCTGCGGCTGTAGAAGGACATTGCAGGTGGCAGGACTAAAAAAAAAAAAATGCACTTTCCCCCTCGTAAAATACCTCTTTCCATCAACTCATATACTTTTCCAAAAAATGAAACACGTAAGTCAAGATGAAGTGCACTCCCTGAGCAGAGAGGGTCAGGGAGAGATGGAGATTGTGACCACTAACGGGGCTCTGTGGAGGAATTAAGTTGTTTAACTCGGAGCTGCAGGCCTGGCGGAATAGGTAGGATTTCACTCCAGCCCTCTGTGGGGTGCAGGCTGCCAATATCTGGGCTTTGAAGTGGTTTCCCCTCCTGTGATGTAACTGGATTCCCGTGCTGGGCTCTAAGAGGCCTCCGCTCTCTGCCTTTCCCCGGGCTCGTCGTGGGCTCTGCCAGCTCTTGGGTTTGATCTGACTGCCTCTCCGAGTCCTGGCAATTCTCCCCCAAGTCTTTGTTTTGGAGGTAACTTGAGAAATGAAGATTATTCCACCTGTGGCTTGTGTAGGTGAAGGGTGGGGTGGGGGTGGGGCAATTGCTATTTAACGGTCTTAGCTCAACTTGGATCTGGGGGTGATTCTACTAACTACGCATTTGAGGTGTGGTCAAAAGCATGGTGTGTAAGTGAAAACACGTTGCTGTTAATTGCCTCAGCCCCCTCCCCACTTAACGCACAGCACTTCCTAATGCTTTCTGAAGCAGCGCTGAAAGCCCGCTCTTGTGCGTTTCTTCAGTGGTGCTGTCATGGCTGCCTTGATTTCCTGAACTGATTCAAAATATTCGCCTCTCAAGGTCATTTTGACTTGAGGACTGAGCCAGGGGTCACACAGGGCCAGGTCCGGGGAACCAGGAAGACGAGGACGCAGCGGTGTGTTTCTAGGAGCTGCCTTTCTGCTGGATGGCGCTTGGCTGATCATACTGTGAAACAGCCCCCAGGAAAGAGGAGCTCAGAAGTGCTTCAGAAATCGGCAAGAATGACGGGCTCAGCGGGTTTGAAGCGGGGGGCGGGGGTGGTGGTTAACCCAATGGGTCTTTTATTTTAATAAAAATTTCAAAAGAATTTATCTACCATATATTATGTATTAATTTTTTTGCCTTGAGATACTGGCACCGGTATTCATTGTTGGCTGGAGTCATAGGACGTCTTCCCTGCGAGGCCCTCCAGGAGGTAAAACCTGGAGCCCACGCCGTCCCCGTCCCGCTGTCTTTGAAGAGAGCATGTCCTGAGTGGCTTTGTGCTTCGAATATGTTTTGGTCTCTTGTACAGATGACTTCGCTGAGTTTCAGGACAAGGACAACTGGGTGAAACTTGTTGTATTTATCGGGGGAGGAATCTGAGAAGCGTTACCCTGCATCTTAACACACTGCACCAGGACAATGAGGAAAACACCAAAACCCAAAGAAGGAAAAGATTTTCCTCAGTTTTCAGATGAACTGTGGTTTCTCAGAAGGAGCTGTTTCTTCGCAGACACAGGGAAGACATCAGCGGAGGGCTCCCTGCTGGGCTGAAGTTGATTGTGCTTTTCCCGTGTGATTTGAACGTAGGGCAAGTGTGGCACAGCTTTGGACTCACACTGCCGAAGCATTCTTCCATTGCCAGTTCTTTGGCTGTGTTTGTAGCCAGATC
>PVIC010042625.1:0-15719 GCA_004025085.1 Thryonomys swinderianus
GATTAAGGCTGGTTGAGTGGGAAATCTCGGCCCAGTCCCTTGGTCAAGGATCTTTACAGTGAAGGCTTTGAAGGCCATGGGAAAGTTGGCAGACAAACCCAAAAGTGATCCAGATCCCTCATACGAGTCACTCAGAACCTGTGTCTGCAAGAGCCCTACCACATGTCAGGTCTGGCCCTTCCCCTACACCCATCTTATAAAGGGAAACATAAGGGAAGTAGAGATGAAGTAGTACCCTGATGTCCACCTATGAGCTATAGTTCTTCACGGATGGAGACAGATACACTGACTCTAAAACATAAGCTATGAGCAAGGAATATGCTGGAGGTTATGCTTCCATAAAGACAGAAAGTTTCTTTGGTTCAGATCTCCATCTTCAATCCCAAATTAACTGCAGCTTTCATCTCATTTGCACATCCACAGTGCAAATTAATGGTATGATTTTAAAATAACAGAGCTCAAGGACCTTCAAAGCAAAAAAAAAAAAAAAACTTAATTAGAAGAGAGTAATTATAAGGTCAAATGATCAAGACCAATACTAGCAGTGATAAAAAAGCCATGTGGGCTTAATAACACAGACATAGAATGAGAATGATATTTTACATCTGTGATTTTCCTCCTCAAAATCTACAACCCAGGTCTAATCATGAGGTAAGCTCCAAAAGAAGTCCACCCTAAAATACACCTGACAATGCTCTTCCAAGCTAACAAGGCCATAAAAAAACAGAGACAGTCTAAGATACTGTCAAGAGGAGCCCAAGGACACATGACAGCCATAGGTAATGTGGTATTCCTGCATGCAGTGAGGAACAGAAAACATGCTCTACGTCAAAATCAAGGAAACAGTGTGAATAAAATAGTGCACCACTTGTCATTGCAACAAATGTATAATACTAACGCAAGATATTAAAAGTAGGGGAAAATGGGATGTGGGGTGTCTGGAAACTATCTGTACTAGCTTCTTAATGTTACCATAAATCTACTAAAACCTATTCTTACAGGCATTAATATTAATTTTTAAAATTTTATCTGAGCCTTGCAAAAATAATCATGCCATTCTGGAACAGTTTTATATCAAGAAGCTGAGAGGTGGATGCTTATCACTAAGGGATCCAGATACGAGTAAAGCCAGAGCTCTTGGCATTTGTCTCTCTCTCCCAGTATTGCTCCTTCTTCATAGGGGAAGGAGACGCAGTGACTGGAGCCAGGCGGAGAGCAAGGCTGGAGTTTAGAGAGGTACAGGTGTGTGACCACAGTGATCTTTGAGCCACTGGAAGGCCCTTCGAGTACTCAATGGAATTTTATACACAGAAGCAGCAAGTGGAGAGGAAAACATAAAAATTGTTATTGGCTTTAGTCCCCAAGCTCTGAGACAGTGAAGAAGTCAAAAGAAGAGCCATCCTTTTGGCTAGTGAACCGACACCAAGTGGGTATTATATCACCATGCTAATAAAACAAAACCCAGATTTTCCCAGAGCCTGAGGTTGTGGTCAGCCACACAGGAAAGATACACTGTATGAAGATACAGCCTTATGGAAAAGAAGCAGCCATGAAATTTGGAGTCAGAAGGCATGTCCTATGTCCAACAACATCATGGTGTTGGGCAAGTTACACGTGTCTGTCAGTACTCAGATCCTTTACAAGGCGAGCAAGGGTATGGACCACCATCCATCACAAAGGGCTGGCAAGAGGGACCAAGGGAGAGCATGGAAGCAAAACTGTAGCTAAGTAGCACTTGGTTTTAGCTTGTGTGTGTGTGTGTGTTGTTAGATCAGTGTTTGGAAAGAAACAAACCAAACTGCTCTTGCTGGTCTTCTTTGAGTTTGGGGGCTATGAATTCATTACATTTTTCTTCTTTATGTTTGTACTTCTGTTTTTTTTTTTTCCCTAAATCAGCAAATGCTACTTTTATTATGAAAAAACAATTATTTTAACTTATGAGGACAAGCCAACAGTTTGCCTGGCATTACAGCCACATAGCCCTGGGCATGCTAGAAGGACAGAACCCATTTGGAAATAAAAGCAATCAAATACTATGGAACAATTACCATTCTGAAAAGATGTTTTATATATCACTTTGAAATTCAAAGAAAGCTAGTTATATCTTCCCATAAATGTTTCAAATGGATTTTGTACCCCAAGCACAAGTTGTCTCTACTGCACATAAATATAACTGTCACGCCTATAGTGCCTTCCATGTGTGCAAAGTAAGATCATTTACAACATTAGCTGTTTTTATATCCCTTTACTTATCAGTGAAACCCAGTACAAATCCTACTTTACAAACTGTAAGATTAAACTGCAGAGTTGTAAAAATTTTTCTCAATGTCGTCTAATAATAAATATCAGAATTCATGGCCAAACCCAAACTCTTTGCATCTCTGCGTGCACTGGTCAGTTCGTCCCTCAGAGGGACAAAGACAGGCTGCTCATCTGTCATGCTTTGGGGGGCAGAAGGTGAGGGATGTCAGAATGTATCAAAGTTTGCTTTGCAAGAGATGGAGAGGAAAGTGGAATTATTCAAATTTACACCCCAGAAACAACCTTGGACATGAACAGCAAAGAGACGAGAATGGCCCCTCATTTCATCCACTCAGTCTTGCAATGAAGTCAGTGCAATTAATTAAATTAAATCGAAATTAAACAAGGTGGGAAAAGCAACAGTACACTCCGGGTCTGCAAGACTGAGCACACTGTCTAGCATTCTTGTTATGTCCCCTGGAGTGTGGACCCTCTTTGCTGGACCACAGGCCTCCTTCATCAGCTGAATTCGGTGACTGTGTTTCTTCCATTTCTCTGGCCAGATTTGACTTCTCAACAAGAACATCCTCCATGCCTAATATCTTGGCCCTCTTCCCTCTCTGTGCTGCCTATCCTCTGGAGAACTAATTAATTTTTAAGCTGATATATCCCAAATCATTATTTTGCTATCTGGCTATTTCACCTAAGCACAGTCTGAATTATGGACCTACTGGCCACATTAATTTTGATGTGTCCTCACCATCATCACATTGAGTTCAACGTGTTTCAGAATGAAAGGTTGTTCATTTCCATTCTTTAGCCAAAAGCCAAAGCAATTTTCATCATGTGTATTCCCTCTGAAGCAGATGACTTTCATGGCTCACAGCTCAGTGACCTCTTTGACATAGCCTTCATTTTACTGCCTAGAATCAGTAATTAACTGGGTACTTTGTGCTTTTTTTGCTATCATTTATTTTCTAAAAATTTCCACTTCTGAAATGAACATTTATAGACAGCCTACACACCTACAGGTCTATTTCAAAGGAGGGGACATTTGATAAAATCAGAGTCAATGGAAGTGTCTGGGAAGACAGAGTCGATGGAAGAGAACGTGAATGGGAAGTCCTAAATTAACAGGGAGCTTCAGGAGTTCTAAGCACAAACAGGTGGGTATAAAAATGTGGGCGCAGAAGGACACATGATAGACTAGGACCAAGGTATCTGAGACACTTTGGATTTTGAGTGAAGTGGGAAACTGTCCTAGGAGTTTAAACACAGTAAATCTGAGTCATACTGGAAACATTCTCTGCTTAAAGAAAGGATATATGAAGCTTGGAGACAAATGCATGAGAAGTACCCATGGGCAAAAATAATCACTGGTTACAGTGGTGAACACCAATTGCCATGTAGCCAACACCATTCTAATTCTTTACAACTTCACTGGTTTAAATCTGAAAACATTCCTATGATGTGCATCCTTGTTTAGCAGATGACAAACCTCCTCACCCAAGATCACACAAATCATGAACCCAGGAAGCCAATCAGTAGAGCTAAGTTCTCTAACTGTGTGCTTTAACCTTCTGCGAATCATTCCGGCCAGGAAATGCTTGGAATAAAATGAAGAGTTCCTTCCCAAGTACTGCAGGTTCTAGAAGCCTGAAAGTACCATCTTGCTTACTCTGCTGTGACCACACAGACCACCCTTCCGCCCTACCTCATCTCTCTGGCATGTTCTATCCCCTCTGCTGAGAGGGCTGCACTCTAAAGCCTCATCTGACCCCAAATGTTATTGGTCCAGCCTCAGCTCCAATGTTACCCCTTGGAGAAGCTGCCAGAGCTCTGTGGCCTTCCTTCTAGTCTAATTTGACCTCCAGCTGCCTGGTTCTGTTTTGTTCCTTCACGGCACTTACCACCGTCTAGACTTGCTTTATTTACCCTTTGTCTCTCTTACCCCATCTCCAGTCAAAGCTGGTGATACCAAAGGAGAAGGCCTTGTCTATCCAATTCACTGCTGTATCCCCAGGCACAGAGCAGGACTATGAAATACTATCAACAAATTAAGTTTCCATGGCCTGGTTATGATGCTGGTATGGGGGAAGGGCTGCTTCTCCATCTTTAAAGTTCTGATGGGTAATTATTAGCACAAGGAGTACCATCTAATCTCTTGCAGGCAGATGCACAGAATAACATCCACATGAGCCTTACATATAAACCAGAATGCTAATTTACTTGTTTTTAGGAATAACCACCATGAAAACCAGAGTCATCCTCTAAAACATCTTGCTCATTATCTACCCAGCAGGTATAGCTTCCTTGAGGAACCGATTTAACAGCAGAATAGGGAAGTTCTGGACCAAAATAGAAATTGTCATCATGGTGGCCTGATATTTCCTGCTCAGCAGTGAACCAAGGCTAGCCAAGGAAGGGCTAAACCCCAGAAAGGATGCTCAGAGCCAGAGAGCACAAGCTGACTCTTTGAACCTGAAATATATTTTCCATAGACTCAGAGCTTTTGAAGGTTAGCTCTCAAAGTTTGTCAACTTTAATGTAACTGCCTCTCACGCCATCACTTAGAACACTTCATTTTCTTTATCAAGGAAAAGCACTTTGAATTCCAACTCAGGTGAGAGTTTTAAACCTGAAATGCTCCATGGTATTTTGGGGAGAGTGTGGGGCAACAGCAGAGGCATGTCCTCCTCTGCCTCACGCCCCAGCACCAGGAAACCTTGTTTCCTCTTTTTCTGTGGCTGGACGTACAGTTAAGGGGGACGCCTGCGGTTTGGTGAGATGGGGTAGGGAACAAATAAAGACAGGAGGCAAGACAGGACAGGACACCCAGTGAGCACGAGGGCGTCACAAGTTAGGGAGCACCTGCCTAGGCCCCAGTGACCAAGTGTCAAGTGTAGCTATCTGAGAGCAAGTGCTGAAATAATTTTTACAAACTTTAATTTTTTTTTTTTTTGCCATTGACCTCAACCATTAGATCTGATGAACTCTCCTAGTTTATACAGTCCAATAAAACAACCCAAACTGTTACAGTATAGAACTGGAGCCTTGAGTTCAGAGAGATTATAATTTTATTCAACTTGACAAATATGCTTCTATATCAGGAATGTAGATTGCTGTACAAGTATTTTTTTGTTTTTATTATATATGTTTATATCCTCAGTTTTTTTTTTTTTTTTTTTTTGCGGTACTGGGGATTGAACTCGGGTCCTTGTGGTTCCAAGGTAGGTGTGGTACCACTTGAGCTAAATCCCCAGCCCAATATCCTCAGTTTTAAAAACCAAACTATGCCTAACTCTCTTTAAAAGTTTTACTGTCAACCATAAAGAAAAGAAAGGTAAAGCAGATTATTCAGTTTAAGAATTAAAACATTCAAAAAACAATTTCCTCTTAATAATACCCATGTTTATTCTGATCTATTCGTACAGATGAGGGAACCACCCAATCAATCTTTTGTTGGCCAACAGGTATCATCAGACCAAGAGAACCTGTGGGCTGTTATTGTCTTAGTTTAAAATCCACACTAACGATGCATTAAATGTCCTCAATGCATTTTCAGTTCTCTATAAAATTAGCACAGATATGTCAGCCAAGTGCCATGCAGTAAGAGAAGGCTTCTGGCAATGTTGAGAATTTGATCTCTTTTTTCCTTCTTGGTTTCTTATCATGAGGTCTAGCACAGGTGAATCAACCAGAGAAGGTACAGTTTTCCATGACCACCTTTCACTATGAAAGCAAGAGGCAGCCTTGAAAGACTAGGACAGGCCTCCTTCCTCCTCTGCTGGATCTAAAATGTGATTGCTTTCCCTTCACTAGGCAATGACTACTAATGATAGGTTGACAACTCAATGACCAATCATTATGGAGAAAGCCCCGCAAGTAACATTTGATCTTCATAGAGAAAAAACCCACCTTCCTTTCTTGTTGTAATGTACACTTATTTATCATTGAAGTTTTTCCACATTTATCAGTTATTTTAATTTCTTAACTTGAGTATTATTTGTTCATATCACATCAACTTTTAACTGCCTATTAACTGGTCTGTTTGTTATTTATATGAAACTGTATGAGTTTAGGAATGTTCCATAGTCTTACTTCCAAAACAAACTGCAGGGTCAATCTGAATCTTCATGTAAGAGTAGAGGTCAGGAATCACATATCCAGTGTGGGTTCTCTTTTGCTATTCAGAAATGGAATAGCACTTCCTGCAGTGTCCCCTGAAGGAAGTACAGGCCGATCGTGAACAGTAGTTGAGGGTTCCAGGTGAACCCAGGCTCATTCTGAGATCTGCCCTGCAGCCAAGATGTGACCTTTCTGCTGTAGACAGTGGAACACATGATGCTTATCCCTGGAGTAGTTAAAAAAAAAAAAGTAAAGGAGATGATTGACAGAAAGATGCAGCCTTAGGATCGAACAGATAGCAATGCTCAGAAGTCATCATTCGAGAGAAGCAAGGAAAACAAGACTCCTTTGCTGAGTGTTACTTGCCTGTGGGGCTCCTCACTGTATAATCCTTCCTTAAGACTGAATTCTGCACTTAGGGAACACAGCATCTAATAAAGAAGATTGGAAGGGTAAGTACACTGCAGGTGAGTTGGAAGACCTGCTTGTAGCTGAAATGTCCTGGAGGATTTCACAAAAGGGGTACCAGTTACACAATCTTTGCACAAGTAGGATTCACACAAGTGGGGATAGGACAGAAAGAGGAAAGTTGCTTGGATGCAAAGTGCCTAAGGACACACTTCTGAGTTACCCCTTATGGCTCTTTTTGCCTGCACAAAGTGGAAACAAATGGCTCTCAAGGAGAAATGTAAAGAAATAGATGCATATGGGGAGAAAAAAGTATGATCTGAGATCAAGCAGGAGTACCTGGATGTGTTTTCTAAGTCTGTCTTCACACTTTGTTCTCACAGAATATTCCTTGTTCTACAAGAGGGACAGACTGAGATTTCCACCATTTCTATGGCACATAGATTTCCAAACTCACTGAGCCTCCATGACTGAGGTGTTTTACTGGACAATTACTATTCATGAGAGTGAAGTGAATAGTTATTTCAGTATAAGTATGTCCCCTGCCATTGGGACATGTAGATTTCGGACATTCTTACACTAAAAACCACATCCGTTGTTTTTCTGAAATTACCCTTATCTGGCAACTCTAGTTTAAGGCTTTCTTGAATAGTTCATAGGGCCACAAAACCAAAACACTTCAAAAAGTTCTTAGGGATTTTTTTTTTAATTTCTAACTTTAAGGCAACCATGAGAATGACTTTCATTATTCAAAATCAATAAAGAGTACATGACAGTATTTTCTATGCCACAGAATTTGAGCCCAAATAATCCAGTATATATAGTTGAGGAGGGGTTATACTCAATGAAAAAACACACCTCTTGGCAATCAGAGCCTCTTAATCTCCCAGCTTCTCCAACCCAACTGTTGGAAGACAAAGTCTACATACAATAAAGTGTTTCATTCAGGGCTCACATGACTCCATCTGTCACCAAAGCACATGTTTGGCACAGATTGAAAGTCAAAAGCAGTCTAACAAATATTTCAGAACTGAATTTATATCTTTCTAACACATGGTTTATATACAGATGTAATACCTAGAGAGCTTTGCAGTTCTCAAATAATATCCTGGCTAAACTACAAATGATGTCTGCAGCAGACCACAATACCAAAATTACTTGCTTTTAAAATATGCTTAAGAAGGCTAACTTTATGAGGCAACCATTGCCAGAGATGCCTGTTTTAGTATGCAATTGTTATAAAATAAAGGACAAGAATCCAAATATATCCACTATAAGCCAAATATTTGCATAATTCCTTACACAAAGAGGAAGCTCTTCTTTATAGCTCCAACTTTAGAAAGAAATTATCAAGAGTGGCAACTCACATTTTAGTAGATTTTAGAAGTCCCTTATGTCCTCAACAATTCTGAGTATCTCTTCCATTTAGGAAGACAATGTCTAATCCTCAAAGTGCAGCTCCCATTCTGTTCACCTCTACTATTAAAAAAAAAGGAAAATTTCACATAATGGATCTCTCTGTATGCAAGTACCTTTAGGTAAGCTGTCTTCTAAGTAGTTTTGCCTGTAAGGTAAATTTCTGGATGAAAACTGAAAATGTTGAAATATAGGTATTTTGTTCTCTGTGATAGAAAGCCAATATGCACAGGCTTTCTGCTTTTTTCCTAATTTTTCCTTCAGTTATGTGACAGTGTGTAGACGCAGCTTCAGTCTGTCAGAGAGTAGGCAATATTTGCCACTGGCTGACCAGTGATGTTCTTGTAAATAAATATTTCAGTACCTTCCCTGTCCCCAAGAAGAAAAGTGGAAAAAGTCAAATAAGCAAAAGAAAGCAGAGTCCGTATAAGGGCATGGAGTATATTTCGATTAACTTTTCCCATGTGTCCTTGAGAAAACTTTTCATGAGAAGCAATGGGTGGGGAGCAAAGGAATTGTCACAATGATTGTCTGTGGAAATCATACAATTTATGTTTTTCAACATGACAGTATCGGCACAAATCAAAGCCACATGATGGGGAAACCCATCCTGAGAAAAAAGATGAGTCAAGCCCAAGTGGAATCAAGTTCTCTAGAAGGCTGACTTTGAGGAAGGGAGGGGAAGCAGAGAGGTGTGGTCACAGCCACTTAGAGGGTCCTCACCCCCAACAGGCACTTTGCCCAACCTGTCACCACCAGGCTAGAAAGTTCCTGCCCTGGTGTCCAATTCCTGGAGGATTTTCTGTGATGATTTATGTGAGTATGCCCATGTTGGAAACAGAATCTTATATGGATGTCTCCTGGGCATTTTACAGTTTTACCCAATATATGTGATCCCGTACAAGTTGGCAAAGATGCCACTATTTTTCCCTGGCAGGTATGGGTAGGTGGTAACAAGCCTCTGGAGACCTAGTGCTTACCCTTCTGGTAGTGGCTCACATTGCGGGCTTCTAATTGGCTATCAGATTTTCTGCCTCTCAAATTGCTGTGTCCTCAATGGCTGTGTGTTTCCCAAAAGTTCCATCCTATTCAACCTTCTCCACTTCCTTGTAATGCACCTCGTTCCTTCTGATCACACATCTATCCGAAGTACCTTCCACCTCTTCCCTGGCGTGTATTCACTAACGACTGAACTTCGAGAGAGGGCAATGGCCAGAATTGTAAGAGGAGTTGGGCTGTGGCAGAGAATACCTGAAACCAGAAGACTCATGGCCAGACCCCACTTCTTCAGCCCTAAGCTAGCACCAGGCAACCTGTGTCCCCTGACACTTTGCTCTATCCCTCACTTCATTCAACTGTGCCTTTCCTGCTGCTGTTTTGACCTCGTATTTCATGGCTTGGTCATAACTGGCTCTTGCTAGCTCTGTCACCTACTGACCTCGTCCAGATCAGTGGAGTTTTCAAGGACAGGTTGGTTCTTGGGTTTATTGGATATGACCTTGCATTCTTTTTTTTTTTTTGAGACAGGGTCTCGCTTTGTAGTTCAGGCTGGCCCTGAGCTCACTATGGAGCCCAGGCAAGCCTCAAACTCAGCAATCCTCCTGCCTCTGCCTCCTGAGTGCTGGGATTACAGGTGTGAGTCACCATGCCCAGCACTGTGGTATGTGGTATTGATGGCTGGTGGGTATGAGTCACCACGCCTAGCATTGTATGTGGTTACCGGGATCAAACTCAGGGCCTTGCACTTGCAAGGCAGGCACTAGAACCACTGAGCTAAATCCCCAGCCCTGACCTTGCATTCTTAAACAGTAGCTCCCTGCTCAGGTGCTCTGGACCTCTTAGCACTGTAATACCCCTTCGTGGCCAAAGAGGATCTGGAGGGAGAGACTGTAGTTTCCTCTCCTGTGGAGCCCAGGACTTTGGATATACCATGTGCTAATAAATGTGTCAAATGGATGTGACAGAAAAGAACAAGGTACCCAAACTGTCAGGTGGCACGTAGGAAAATGTCCCCCAGTTGATTGATGTGCTCAAGGTCTAGGAAGAAAATGCCACTCTCTTCATTAACACAACAATGCACCCATGATATTCTGTTTTGTTAGCTAGTGTACCATTAGCTGTGTGGGTCATGTTTAAGCAGGGGCACAAAGCCTCTAAAAGCTCTGATTGGCTTCAGGTGTTGTCTATATAGCTCTATTGTAGCACTCCAGCTTTTGAACTATACCCAAGAAGTGGACCCTGAAAGTGCTCTCAAGTCACTGGAGGACTCTGGCTCCATCCTTTTTAGCCTAAAGAGTAAGTCATTCCAGGGCTTTCATTTAAAAAACTCAGACTCCAACAACTGTCAGTCCCCCTCCAAGGGCCAGACCCACCCAGCTAGCTGGATGCTCTTAGGTGGTGCCGAAACAAAACATAAGGCTAAATGATTCATTCTCTTTCTCTCAAGCCCTGTAATTAGGACAACATTACTTGGTATACCATGCAGACAACTCTCCAGCCACTGGCTAACTGCCCTTTCTCACAAAGGAAATATGGCTCTGGTTCAGGGACATCAACAGATAGGATTGTCTGGCTGGAATTTAATAACATTGTTTTACTTTCTTTGTGTTTATTTTCATAGTATTTATGTCAAGTGATACTGGCTTTCTATTTATAATATGGAAATACAATTTCCTTCTGAAATAAATTGGAATAAAATGTAAAAATTGACAAAAGAGAAAGAACGTGTATATAGGAGGTGGGTGGGGGTTGTGGGATGGGTAGGGCTCTGGGTAAAAATGAGAATTAACTCATGTCATATACTGGTACGAATTCCCCAGTGTTGAGTGTGATTGTGAGCTGTATATAAAATATGCCAATAAAGAATTCAATTAAAAAATTGACAAAAGAAAATTAAGAAAAAATTGAATAATAGAACAATAAAGAGGCACCTATTATTAAGGTTATTAAAATTATTAAGGCACTTCTCAGATAACGTGGGGAAACTTGGTCCTGCACAGGCTACTGAGGCTGCAGCTGGTCACTATGGCTATACGCAGCTGGATAAACAAGCTAACTCACTACTATGACAGAGCTGTGATCCTGATTCCGGATAAAGGAACAGGAATCTGTATTCATAATGAGATGTTTCCATGTAGGCAATGTGATAGACCAATAGTCTCACACTCTCTGATCTTTGGACCAACAGTCTCTGATCACCAACCTAAAACAGAATTATAAAGACAGTTCTTGCTGCAGGCATGGCCCATTTGCTCCCCACTGGGATCAGAGCAGGCATCTTTCCCCCGCTCCAGAGCATTCATTCTCTTGCCTAGGGGGAACTTGAGTATCGTTTACATACGAAACACAAATCAGAGAACTACCACTCACTTCCTAGCCTCAAAGCCAGTGGTGATGCATGGAACATGAACTTGTAAGATCGTTAGGAAACTTGCCCTCTTCTACTGAGTACCTGCTGTGTGCCAGACCCTTGTAGTGGACAAAGGTCACAAGTCTAGCTCTGAAAGGTTTTACAGTCCAAGAGGGGAAGACATCAGGTTCAGACACAGAGGCTAGGGCACCCAGGAACAATGTCTTCCACAACACAGACAAAGGGCCAGGAGTGGAGGTGAGAGGGTCACAGTGAGTCTTCCCAAAGGATGCTGTAAAAGGCACTTAAAGGAACACACATGGTTTCACATTAAGGACCAAGAAGACAACATTGCTGAAGAAGCATTCCAACCATAAGACATGGTAGATACTCTGTTTATACTATTCTGTCATTTTTTTTCTATTTTGTTTGCAGCGCCTTCAACCTGATTATGAAATAGCTGAGTACACTAGGGCTTTACTAATACACTAGTAAAATTTTTAAGAATAAAAAGATTTATGAGTTCTCTAATGCTAAGCACTGTGAACAAAGCTAATGGAATCCAGCTCAGTGTCCCTCTCACCCGATGTCCCTTCTCTGAAAAGAAGGGAAAACTGTTCTCTGTGACCAATAGAGAGCTTTGACGCAGTTAACCAATACAGACTTTTGTAGCCCTTATTTTAAGGAAGCATATCCCCAGGGATGATGCCCCTTTCACAAGTCTACAAGATCAGTCTTAACCTGGCCAGGAGATTCCTGTTCACCTAAAATGCCACCATCTCCCAATATTACATCAAAGGTAGGTGACCAATGTAAATTCGAAGTGACTCACTTAAAATGTTTTTATACTGATAAAAAAATTTGAGGGGAAAATGTTTTATATTTATTTACTTAGACTTTTTCACTGATGTTTCACCTAAGTCACCTAGTTTAGTGTCTCCAGACAAGTCATTTGCTCTTCCCAGCATTGCCTTCCTCATCTGAAAAAAACAGAAGATTTATAAACCGTTACCAAGCTTTCCAGGGCTCCAAGAGCCTAGTATGATGGCTTCAAGTCCTTTTTATTACACTAAAAGTCAAAAAATATATCTCACAATAAACGTTGAACTTTCATCTAATGATCTTACGTTCTGGAAGAAGAGAAAGGAGGACTCCACAGTGATTGCACATAGTATCTTGCACATAGTAGGTGTTCAGAGAACATCTACGAGGCAGTGTAGAAAGGTTGATAACCACAGGACTGAGTTTCCAGCTTCTGCTGTATTTCTAAAATTCCATTATTCTTTACATCCCATAATCTACAGACATTATGGCCAATTATATATGCAAATGGCATAATTATAACTGATTCAATGATCATATCGTGAACATTCTAATCATTCTTTTTTAGAGTTTTCATGGAAAAAGTGATGTTAACTAGTTGAGTATTTAAAAAGAAAGGTCTGAGGGAGAAGAATTTAAGGGAATGGATTACTGACAATGTCAGCCTTTGGAGAATGCTGTGAAATTCGTTATGGCAAGATTTTGTGTCACCACTGTTAAGAATTTTTTTTTTAAAAATGAATATTTTAGAAATGTACTTTCAGTGAAATTATAAATCTGTATTTTATCATGGAAGAGTGGTGAAATCATGAGAAAAAAATTTTACGTGTTTACATTAAAACTTACATCGATCATGAGATTCATCCTGGTTTACAGAAAATCTATTTGCCTGCAAGCAGCAGTGCCTGGTCAGAGATATCAGCTATCAACATGACCTACCGGAAAACCATTTTCTCACTCCCAGAAGTGGCAGGAAGTTCTACCTACCTGGATTCAATCCAGGACAGTACCAAACCTTCCCCAGGGACAGAATCACCTGCCATGACACATCTCTGGCAAACAGGAGTTATTTCTGCCACACCTAGGAATTTAAACAGCACTCAGCACATTTTCAAGTCCCACTCCAAGGCCCTGACGAGGCAGGAAGGAAAAAAAATCAGCCATATACTTCTACTGATGATAGGTGCTAGTCTATTATTTCCCAAATAGCTACTTCACCCAATTGCAGGGATCTTACTGAAACTCTATAAAAGTCAAGAACTCAAGTAGCAATACCATCTGGATAGCAATACACTCTGTGCCCAGACCCAATTAGAGGCAACTGCAGTGACCAACTAGTAACTTTGCTTACAGGTAGAGTTCAACAGTAGTTCTGCCAGACAGTAAAGACCAGCCAGCTGTCCACCTAAACTCAAAGGAAAGACAGCACCCCAGCACTCTAGAGAATGTAAAAGCAAACTCTGTCTGTGCATTCCCAGTTGGGCCCTTTAGAATCACAGGTTAAACTAAATAATGAAAATCTATTGCTACCAAAGAACATCTATAAAAGCCAGATGAGATGACTCCTCAAATAGGCATGTATCCACACATGAACACAATGAAAACTCAAGAAATCATGCCACCTACAAAATAAACCAGTAAAGGCCAGGGATTTAGCTCAAGTAGTATCAGGCCTACCTTGCAAGTACAAGGGTCAGAGTTCAATCCCTGGTGCCATAAAAATAAAAAATAATGTTAAAAATCCAGCAAAATTCTAATGAGGGATTCTAAAGAAATAACAAACCATGAAGTGATAGACAGTAAATTTAGAAGATTTCTCTTAAGAGTTTCAATTAAGTATAAAATGTATACAAAACAAAATAAATGAAATTTGGAAAACATAGAAATAAAACAAAAACTTTGACCAAGAAACAGAACAAATTAAAAATAGACATCCTAGATATGAAAAATACAATGATAAAACTGAAAATTTAGTAGAAAACTTCAACCACAGCATACTCAAGCAGAAGAATCAGTGAGGTCAAATATAGAACATGTGAAATTATGCAAAATAGTAGCAAAAAGAAAAAAATAATTAAAAGAAGGAAGAAACCTTTTTAGATTTATGGGAGATCATCCACTGACCCAACATTTATATAATAGGAGTTACCAAGGAGAATAAAATGGGTTAGAAAATATATTTAAAAGAATAATAGCTGAAAACTTTCCTAATCTGAGGAAAAACACCATAAAGTAGAACTTCAGAGGTTTCTAATTAAATGCAACCCAGTCAGGAATTCACCATGATACATAATAATCAAACTATCAACTACCAAGTGCAAAGAAAAAAACCTAAGAGCAGGTAGAAATAAGAAATACATGATAACATGAAAAAGGTACTAATATGACTATAAATAGGATTCTCAGCAGGAACTGTGTGCAGTAGAAGAGAATAGGATTATATATTCAAGATACTGAAAGAAAAAGAAACCCTTTTTTAGCAACATCATCTTTCAGAAGTGAGGGAGAAATAAAAACTTCTCCAGGCAAACAAAAGCTGAATAAGGAGACTGAATCAAAAGTCCTCATCAGAGGAAAGTCAAGGAACTGATTGCTTCACTGAGAAATTCTATCAAATAGTAAAAAGAAGAATAAATTTCAACCATTCATGAACTTTTCTAAAAATCTGAAAAGGAATACTTCAAAAACGTTTTTTACCAAGTGCCCATTATCCCAATACCAAAGTTGGATAAGGATAACACAAGAAAGAAATAGGCTAACCACCTTAATAACTATAAGTACAAAAATCCTCACCAACATACTAGCAAATTTAATTCAGCAATACGTTAAAAGGATCATTTTCTATGATGGAATATTTATTCCTGGTATGCAAGAATGATTGAACAAATGCAAATCAATAAATATGATACACATGAGCAGAATAAAAGACCACCATATGATTATGTCATTAGATGCAAAAAACATACTTGACAAAATTCAACATTTTATCATGATTAATCACTTACCAGTCTGACCTGGTTGCTTATTTCTATGGCAGTTTAATTAAAGTCATTTTTAAATACAGTTTTAAATCAAATAATGCTATACTTCTGGTTTTGATTTTTTTTTTTTTTTTTTGAGACAGGGTCTCACTTTGTAGTTCAGGCTGGCTCTGAGTTCACTACATAGGGCCTGGCACCAGGAGGGAAGGGCCGGAGAAGAGGAACACAGGACCTGTTACTGCACAATGTCCGGCCCACGCAGGCCGGAGGCCTCCCAGCGCAGGGTAGCCACATGGGGCGAGGTCGGTGAAGACAACAGGGAGGGCGTGGGATTCCGCTTCCCAAGGGGCACCCCAGAGTCAACGACTGAAGAG
>PVIC010042626.1:0-15712 GCA_004025085.1 Thryonomys swinderianus
GGCTGGCCCTGAGCTCACTATGGTGCCCAGGCAAGCCGCCGCGAACTCAGCAATCCTCCCGTCTCTGCCTCCCGAGTGCTGGGATTACAGGCGTGAGCCACCACGCCCAGCATTATATGTGGTAACCGGGGATCGAACTCAGGTCCTTACGCTTGCGAGGCAGGCACCGGAACCACTGAGCTAACCCTCCGGCCCAACAGCACTTTTACTTTTTTAAAAAATCATATCTCATAGAGTCACTCATGAAAAAGGATGTTGAGAACTGATTCAAAAAGTAGCAAGAATGATGGGAAAAGTGTTCGAAGTGAGGGGGAGTATTTTGAGGGTAATTAATGGTAATGTCTCTTACTGTAGTAAGTTTTAATTTATACATTTGTTGTATACTTTGGTCACCCATTGTTTGTTGCTGAATCTGCATTAATCTGCTGAATAGAAGGGTTTATCTAAGTTTCTAATGCTTTGAGGAAGATTTAATGTCCAGAAAGTTATTAAAAATGATTAAAATCTCTAGTATCTTCCCTTCTAGACATATTATTCCATGACTTCTGTTTTGGGGGGAGAGGGGCATTGCTGAGTGTTGAGCCAGGGCCTCCCTATGTTAGGCAAATACTGTACTGTACCACTGAGCTACATATCCTCAGCCCTCCATTATCCTCTGTCCTCTTTCTTCCTCCTTTTGGTGTTTTTTTTTAGACAGGGTCTTGCTTTGTAGTTCAGGCTGGCCCTCAGCTCACTATGTAGCCCAGGCAAGCCTCGAACTCAGCAATCCTCCTGCCTCTGCCTCCCGAGTGCTGGGATGACAGGCATGAGCCACCACGCCCGGCTCCTTTTGGTGTTTTGAGACAGGGTCTCACTGTAATTCAGGCTAACCTTGAGCTCATGATGTAGTTTAGGCTGGCCTTGAACTTAGAGCAGTGCTCCTACCTCAGCCTCCTGAGTACTAGGTCTGTTATTTTTTTTTAATGTACCTTTTTCCTTCCTTCACAATTTGAACATACAGTTGATTTAAGTCCAGTAAATCTGAAGCTAACTGTTCTTTGCTTTCAGTATGCTTAAGGATTTCCATCTGTAGCTTGTTACAGTATTTTTTTAAAATTGCATTCTTTATTGGTACAATTTGCATACATCTCACACACATAACATTGGGGAATTTGTACCAATATATGACGCAGTCAATTCTCATTTTTACCCATATCCCCACCCACACCTCCCCACCCCCTATACACATGCTCTTTTATTTTCTTTCAGAATCATATTTATTCCTTCCCCTCATTACATCCCCACACCAAATTTCCTTTGGAAATTTCCCATTCTAAAAAGATTGTCATACTACTAGAGCTTATTTGCATTTACCGGTGCCCATATCAACAAGAAGATCTGGTATTTGCCTCTCTGTGCTCTATTGATTTCACTCCTTAGTGTGTCCTCCAGGTGCATCCATTTGCACATAAATGAATCAATCTTGTCATTCTTTATGGCAGAATAGTACGCCATTTTATTTAAAAAACCACATCTTCTTTATCCAGCCTCCTCCAGTTGATGGGCATTTGGGTTGTTTCCAAGGTTACAGTATTTCTTAACATTAATAATTAGTACCTTTTCAAAAAAAACTAAAATGTTTTCCATCCACTTTAATAAGGACAGTTTTGAATAAAATAAGCTGGGCATGGAGGCACATACCTTTAAATCCAAGATTTTAGGAGTCTGAGGAAAGAGAATTGCAATTTCAGGCAACTTACCAAGACCCTCGTCAAAGTTTTAAAAGGTCGGGAATGCTGCTAGAAGGTCTGGGATTCAGTCCCTCAGTATCGCAGCAAACAAACAAACAAACAAACAAGAATGGTGGGACAAGGGGAGAAATTCAAATAACTGTCTAAACAATAATACACCTAGGAGGAAAATCTGCATTACTATTGCTTGGAATGAATTAAATTTGCCCAAATCTAAGGTTTGCAAATGAAAAGTAGTTTATATATAAAAAGTGAAGATTGCCTATTATGATTATTTGTTGATATTTTAATTTATTGTATTGGGGGAGTCCCCGTTTCCCATTTTATAAGTATCCTTGTATCAGGATGCCACTTCATATTTGCAACTCACACTTTGAAAACCACAAAAGATGCTAATACTCATATATAAAACACATAAGAGCTATTTTAAAAACTGGGCTGAGAGGCTTGGAGGTATTTGGGGTTGTAGCTCAGTGGTAGAGCATGTACTTAACATGTGAGACGCCTTGGCTCAAGCCTCAGTAAACTGCAGTAAACACCACTCCCCACAAAACAAAAGGTTGAAAATGCCTTACGCCTTTTAGTATATGCAGTAGGAGATTATTTTGAGAAGAAAGTATGAGAAATATATCAAAACCCACATTTGAAGTGGTTAATTTTGGACTGGGGATTTAGCTCAATGGCACCTCGCCTGCCTGACTAGTGCAAGGTCCCAAGTTCAATCCCCAGTACCAAACAAAGAGAAGTGATTTAAGTGTTCAGTGAAAATAAATACTTCTAAATTTAATTCCTGCCCTCTGAAAAGGTAAATATTGGTTGGGATGTTGTTGGTGGAAAGCATTAAGATTAAACAGAACCAGTGTGCCAGAATTGACTAACCAGCAATCATTGGTGTTAGATGTTTGTGTGTTTCATTCATGTTATAATGATGTAAGGAGATGGTTCGCCAACTTAATCGACTGGCCTATATAAGCTTAATTTAAAATTATCAAATATTTATTCTTTGTCTCTATATATAACTTGTTGGGACCAAATTAAGTGGTTTGGTCTGCCAAAATACAAGTTGTGCACTTTGACAGAGTTTTAAATACTTGGTTACATGCCCAGTTGGATGAATTTCTGTAACAATTGATGACTCAGAGACATAGGATAAGTTGATAACCTAATGATGCATTTCTCTTATTCAGGATAAAAGAAGTAAATGAGACTAACAAACGAGTAGAACAGGAAATTAAAGTGGCCATTTTCACCCTTATCAATGAAATTAATAAGAAAGGAAAATCTCTCTTACAGCAGCTAGAGGTATGGTTCAAAGCCAAAATAAAACAAAAACTGCTTCTCTTGCTCTTCAGCTGTTTTTAATGTTTATTGAAAGCTCTTTTAAATGGGTTGGGGGATATGGAAGTAAAGTAAATTTTAAAAATAGGTTTTTTTGTTTTTTGTTTTTTACCATTTCCTATTGGGAAAGAGACCTTTTTTTCTAGTTAGTTACTTTGCAGCCCAATATAACACTGTTCACATTAGGAAGTAATAAAGTCCTCTTAGGAATGAAAAATTATTACTAAAAGGTGATGTAAATAAAGACAAAGCAGGCCACCACATTTCTCACCATAACAAGGACATAAAGGGCTTCTGCTTTAAGCCATTGTGTGTTTCACCTTATTTTAAAAATATTTCCAGAGTTGTGCAAAAAATGCTGCTCATTTTGAACTTTATAAACCTTATTGATAACTTTATGGTATTAGATAATTTGTGTTGGATATTTGGGGATTAATACATAGTTACAAATTTTAAGTTGAAGTGTTAGTCAGTTTGAAATTCAAATTAAATTTTAAACTCATCTTTACTTTTCACAGTTGATTTGTTCTCAACAAATTTATATGTGAAATATATTGATATATTTTCTACATCATTGAATAGTAATAATTTAAACTATGTATTTGACTACAGTATTACACTTCCAAATACATAGAATCCTTAAAAAATATTAGGCATGTAGTTAAATGCAAATGAAATCTATGTAAGCTGGGTTACCTCTGTATTTCTCTCTTAAGTACATCTGTTAGGTAGAATTGTGAGATAAAATGTATTCTTGCACATATCATTAAAGTTGGGGGGTCTCTTTCCTGTTATACATCTAGTAAGTTACTTTTAATCTTAATAGGTTTTTTTCCCCCAAAGTACCATGTAAATGGAGAGCACTTAGCAGTAAATATTTTTGATACATTCTAATTTACTGTAAATGCATCTTAGTTATATATCTAAAATAAAATTTGTAAAACCATTGAAAGAGCTTCAGAATTAAATGCTTCCTCTTATGGCTAAATGTAGGCAATTACTTAATGATAAATACTGTATATGCCTAACATGACAATTTTAAAACAGATTTTTTTATAGTGTTATGTGTTCCTAAACTTTGTAAAAGAGAGGTTTTCCTAAGCTTTGTGAAAGGGATGATTTCTAGTGAAGTTGTAAATGCTGTCAGTTAAACACCAGTACCCACTGATTTTGGTTTAAAATGAACAGCTTGTTTCTTTGAGAAACGTACTGTCCAGTAAACTAGATGGAGTAATGTTTGGGAAGACAGTGGTTAACCAAATAGGTAGGTTGTTAAGCATGCTGAATGTCAGAGTGCATAGGACATGATCCATCTCTTCTGGTGGCTTTAGCTTGTATCAAGTGTCTTACCTTTCCTTTTCAGCATTTTCTCAAAATTGGTTTATCTGGTGTGATCAATCCTCACTCCTTTTTCTTTAAGAACTTTGTTATAAAGTTATCTTCATTTTACTATTAGAGCTCTGGATTTTGTCATTTTATTTTAGGTATTTAAGAAAAATACTAACTTCAGCCTCATGCCACACCAGTAGATGGCACTGGTTATATAATATTTCTCATTGGCCTATGAAGTGTAGTAAGTTAAGATCGTATAAAATTATCACTAAGGGTCAGCTCATAATGCCACAGTGGATTAATCAAATAGGAAGACACTATATTTAGCAGACAT
This sequence comes from Thryonomys swinderianus, assembly GCA_004025085.1. Taxonomy (NCBI): domain Eukaryota; kingdom Metazoa; phylum Chordata; class Mammalia; order Rodentia; family Thryonomyidae; genus Thryonomys; species Thryonomys swinderianus. Next base: position 4,735 of record PVIC010042626.1, read on the forward strand.
TTTATGTCTGTTAAAGAAAAAAGATATCATCTAACAATTTCTGTATGTGGAATATTTTAGCTTAGGGAACTGAGTTTTAATTCTGCTTTTATTAGTAATTTTTCCTCAGATTAGTCATAGGTTCATTAAGTAACCATGAGCTAGTATACATTATTTTTCCATGCAGTATTCTTGAGTGAAGCTCTTGTTCTGTTTCAGAATGTTACAAAAGAGAGACAGATGAAGCTACTACAGCAGCAGAATGACATCACAGGTCTCTCCCGGCAGGTGAAACATGTTATGAACTTTACAAACTGGGCCATAGCAAGTGGCAGCAGCACCGCACTACTGTACAGCAAGCGACTGGTAAGACATGTAGTATATATTTTGACTTCATTAAGGTATTATTGACATAGGACAATTATTACTATCCTCCTATCAAGATACAGAAAATTTTTATCAGCCCCAAGTTTCTTTATTTCTGTATACCTTGACCCTAGGCAACCTGTCATTTTCTAGAGTTTTATATAAAGGAAATCATGCAATCAATATGTGTTCTTTTGAAGGTACCTAGTGTTTTAATGTAATTTATTATCAGAAATTCAAGAATAGGTATTTCATTTGATTGCTGATTTACACATTGGCACTACTTCATCTGAGACTTGACCTTGAGGGGGCTGTGTGAGCTTAAGAATCTGTATCTTCTGTGCTTTCTCAGCTGGTATTTAAGACTAACATGAACTTTTTCCCCTTTAAGATTACTTTTCAGTTACGTCATATTTTGAAAGCTCGGTGTGATCCTGTCCCTGCTGCAAATGGAGCAATACGTTTTCATTGTGATCCCACATTCTGGGCAAAGAATGTAGTCAATTTAGGTGAGAAATAGTTAAACTAATATAATGTAGAACACTGTATTAAGAAAGGAAAACATCTGAATCAAATTTTAAATAGCTTTTTAAAACTTTTTCTGTTGGGCCAGGAGCATAACTCAGTGATACAGTGTTTGCCTGACAATCACAAGGCCATGAGTTCATTTCCCAGTACAAAACAAAAACAATTTTTTGTTTTGTTTTCTTTTTGCTTTTTGAGACAGGGTCTCACTAGTAGTTCAGGTATGTAGTTCAGTCCCTATGTCGCCCAAACTGGTGTTGAATTTGAGGCATTTCCTCCTGCCTCAGCATCCAGAGTGCTGGGATTACAAGTGTGTGTTGCCACTCCCATCCAAAGCTTTTGACTTTAAAATATGAGTAGCCAGGAATAATGACAGGTTCCTATAATGTTAGCTAAGCCAGGAGGATTGCAAGATTGAGTCCTGCCTGGGTAATTTAGTGAGACTGTCTCAAAATGACAGTCTTTTCATTTTGAGAAGAGTTTGGAGTGTAGCCCAGTGATAGAGCATTCCTGGGTTCAATCTCTAGTAATACTGTCGAAATTAAATGTGATTGACTTGGAAAATGAGTTATTCATTGAAAAGTTTGCTGTAGTTATGTCTTTGTGATGTTACTACATCTTAGCAATGTTTAGAGTTTACAGTTTTGTGGGTTTTTTTTTTTTTTTTGAGATAAGGTCTTGCTTTGTAGCTGGCCCTGAGCTTAATATGTAGCCTAGGCAAGCCTCAGTCCTTCTGTTTCTGCCTCCCGAGTGCTGGGATTACAGGCACGAGCCACCATGTGATACTGAGTGCTCGTGTTCTTGAGTTACCACAACCAGCATTGTTTTATGTGGTTTACTGGGATCGAACCAGGAACCTTGTGCTTGCTAGGCAGGTTCTGGAACCACTGAGCTAAATTTCTGGCCCAGTTTTGGGTTTTTTTGTGATGGGGATTGAATCTAGGGCCATGACCTATACCTTCAGCCTCTGTGTAGTGTTTTATAATATATATTGTTTCTAGTATTTTCTTCTCTATCTTTTCAAGTTAATAATTGACTTTCATGTATAGAAATTGTAAGAAATAGCAGACACATTAATCCCAGTGCTTGGGAACCTGAGGGAGGAACAAGAAGAGTTTGAGGCTAGCCCGGGCTTCTCAGTGTACTCTTGTCTCAAAAAAAAAAACAAGCTGGGGATTTAGCATAAGTGGTACTATGCCTACCTTCAGAGCACAGGGGCCCAAGTTCAATCCCTGGTACCATAATACACACACACACACACACACACACAAAACAACAACAACAACTCCCCCTCCCAAAGCAAACAGACATTGAGCAAACGATTCTTCATTCTCTGGGAGAATTTCTTAGATGCTTAGTAGTTTTAAATATGCCAAATGATGCACTAGTGGAGGATCTTCAGAAAGCTGATATGTGTGGGAGTCATGTCCTGAGGAATCCTTTAATATTAAAAAAAAAAACACTTTTGAGGCTGGGGTTGTAGCTAAGGGGTATACATGCTGCCTGGCATGTAAGTTCCTGAGATTTATCCTCAGTATCTGAAGAAAAAAAAAAAACAACAACACTTTTTACATGAACAAGAAATGGACTTTGCTTTTGTTATTCCTCATTGTAGGACTTAAAAAAAAAATTGGATTTATAGTGACCCATGTCTATATCCCACCTACTTGGGAGACTAAGGCAAGGGGATTACTTAAGCCAAAGAATTCAAAGCCAGACTAAGAGCAACATAGTTAGACCTTGCCTCTTGAAGGGGCACAAAAAGGGCTAGAGATTTAGCTCAGTGGTTCCTGCACCTGCCTCGCAAGTGTAAGGCCCTGAGTTCGATCCCAGTAACCACATACAATGCTGGGCATGGTGCCTCACACCTGTAATCCCAGCACTCAGGAGGTAGAGGCAGGAGGATTTGCTGAGTTCGAGGCTTGCCTGGGCTACGTAGTGAGCTGAGGGCCAGCTTGAACTACAAAACGAGACCCTGTCTCAAAAAAAAAAAAAAAAAAGTGGCACAAAAAATTTGTGACAATCAAAGCTGTGTACAGATTCAGTAAATTAATTTTCAAAATAATGAAGTCCTTAACATTAGGGATTGAACTATTAAAATATCAGTTGTGTGGCCTTTAAAAAAAAATGTAATCTTTGGGTTAAAAAAAAAAAGTCTTATTCAAATTTGACTGTACCTTTAAGAGCTGCAGCTTTTATGTTTCATAATAGCCAAGAATGATTTTTACATTTTCAAGGAGGTGTCAGAACAACAAAATCAAAAACTGATTGCTGGGAGTGCTTACACAGGTAATCCCAAAGATTGGGAGGCAGAGGCTGTAGGATTGCCGTAGTTTGAGGCTTGCCTGGGCTAGTGAGTTTAGGGCCAGCCTGAACTACAAAGTGAGACCCTGTCTCAAAAACAAACAAACAAAAAACCCTGATAGATCTTAATGGCCTTCCAATCCTCTACGTTAAATTACACCTTCCTAAAATGTACTCTCTCTTACCCAAGAGAAAAAAATGGTCACTTCTGGGGACATGAATGGTTTAAAACATTTAGTAGTTCCACAAAAGACAGTTTTATAGCAAAATTGTTCTCTGCCCTTTATATTTTGTCATTTCACAGAAAAAACCAGTATTAGCAATCTTGAGTATCTTTGTGTCTTGATATGGGAGAATTGTTTTAGCTTGAATAGGTGTGCACACTCAAATAATACTGTATGTGGTTACTGGGGATCGAACTCAGGACTTGAGCTTGCTAATTTTCTGCATACTTCTGTAAATACAAGATAAGGGCAAATAATCAAAAGCCATTTTTATTTTGGCTTTAGAGTATATTAGGTTTCTGATCATTTTGTTTAAGCTTAGCTCCTATCCCTGCAGTACTCTTGGACACTTTGAGGGTCTCATAGTTGTTGCCAGAAAGAAGAAAAGGTGATGATTAATTTGTGAAGTAAACAACTTAGTGGATTATATGCAAATCCTTCTCATTCTTAAATCTTCAGGTAATCTAGTAATAGAGAGTAAGCCAGCTCCTGGTTATACTCCTAATGTTGTAGTTGGACAAGTTCCTCCAGGGACAAACCACATTAGTAAAACCCCGGGACAGATTAATTTAGCACAACTGCGACTTCAGCACATGCAGCAACAAGTATATGCACAGAAACATCAGCAGCTGCAACAAATGAGGATGCAGCAGCCCCCAGCTCCTGTACCGACCACGACAGCAACAACACAGCAGCACCCAAGACAAGCCACCCCTCAGCTGTTACAGCAGCAGGTCAGTGTGGTATCATTACACTGTTGATGCAAATCATGAAGATTTTGAGACTCTCTCTCTCATATAGATGAGCTGCAAAGAGTTACTAGCAGGAATAGCATTCAAAGGTCAGAGTTCATTTGCATTGGTTGTGATAGGGATATTGTGAAATTGTGAAGAAGAAATTAATTCACAACTATTCTGGAAGTACTGAAGTTCTCATGACTCTGCAAGATCATTGTGAGCCAAGGAACCAGCTTATTTCTGCCTAGGATCTGATCTGTTCTGTGGACATTTGTTCACATCAGTCCCATCCTTGAGGCTCTTTTGCTTTCTGCCTCTCCTAATGAAAACTATTACTCTAGCATGAGGTAAATTAATATGGACATGCTTTAAATACATACATACTGAGAGAGAGGACTGGGAAACTTCAGAGTGATACACAAACTAGTCATACCAGTCCTTTGGGGACTGACCACAGATGAAAACAATGACTTATACCTTTTACTTTATATGCTTCTATTCTGCCTGAATTATTTTTGCCATAACATTTTATAACTGAAAGACAGATTTATAAAAGTTACTATATAAATCATAATTTCTACTTTTTATAGCCTCCAAGATTGATCAGTGTGCAAACGATGCAAAGAGGCAATATGAACTGTGGAGCTTTCCAAGCCCATCAAATGAGACTGGCTCAGAATGCGGCCAGAATCCCAGGGATACCCAGGCACAGCGGCCCTCAGTATTCCATGATGCAGCCACACCTCCAAAGACAAGTATGCCTAGAGTTACATTTGTAAGAATCATACAATTTTAAAACTAAAAGATACTGGTTTTCTTATTCATTTGGTGGGGGCAGTCATTGATGTGCTTGAGAATTTGATTGCGTATCCTCTTGTCCTAGGAAAACACACCTATACACTATGTGAAATTTGGTATTAAATTTTAAGAGCCTTTTTTGATTCTGTTAAACTTATTACATATTGTAGGTTAAGAATCCCAGATGTAATCTAACTCATTCACTTACAGAAGTGAAAAACAGTCTAAGAAACTGGAAGTACCTAACAGTCACAAGAGGTGATACTATAATCAAGATGGGAACTTGATTTTCTTGGTGATGTTTCTTCTACTCTTTTAATGTTTTAATGTTTTTTTATGTTAATTCTAACATAAAAAAAGACTATAGTAACAGAGCTAGATGTGCGACTTCTTAAGTTTTATTTCATTTAGTGTAGATATGCTTAACTTCAAAAATAAATGTAGGCTGGGAGTGTAACTCAGTCAAATATGCTTAGCATGCATCAAGCCCTCAGCACTCTTCTCAAACCTGAAATATATTTAGGTACTTATTTATGATCTTTGCCTGAGTAGTAGATTATATTTGTACAGGAGTATGATTGTAAAATAAGGGCACTTTTTTTTTTTTTTTGAGACAGGGTCTCGCTTTGTAGTCCAAGCTGGCCCTGAGCTCACTTTGTAGCCCAGGCAAGCCTCGAACTCAGCAATCCTCCTGTCTCTGCCTCCTAAGTGCTGGGATTACAGGTGTGAGCCACCACACCCGGCTATAAGGGCACTTTTACATAGGATTTCCAGTTATAAAATGAGAGTTCAGAGTTCCATTTTTTAACTAGTAGAGAAGCACTTCTCAAAACATTTTAAAGGCCATCAGAATCACTGGTCAGTTTGCAATGGAGTGAGTGACCTTATAGGAATCAGTTCTGAGCTGTAACCCATTGAATCAGAATTTTTAGGAGGAGAGTATTCACTAAATCTTTCAGATCATTCTGCATGCTGAAAGTTGAGAAAATTCTATCCTGGAGCAGTGATCCTTTAGGGTTTTTTTTTGTTGTTTATCTTTGTTTTTGTTTTCTTTGAGACAGGGTCTTGGTTTGTAGTTCAGGCTAGCCCTAAACTCCCTATGTAGCCCAGGCTCACCTTGAACTCAGCAATCCTCCTGCCTCTGCCCCCCAAGTGCTGGGATGACAGGCGTGAGCCCCACATCTGGCATTGTGGTATGTGGTACTGATTGCTGGTGGGTGTGAGTCACCCGGTATTATTGTATGTGGTTACCAGAGATCACTCAGTGCCTCGTGCTTGCTAGGCAGATGCTGGAACCACTGAGCTAAATCTCTGGCCCGATTCTTCAGTGTTTGATCCTTCAGTATTTGATCCAAATATCTCCACAAGAATTTTGAAAATATGACTTCCCTCACATTTGAACATTGTTATTTAGAGGTTCCATTGGAAGATATAAATAGTTGGAAAAGACCTATTTTCTAGCATAAGTATTGACATTGCAAGGTAAAATCTTTACATTCTTTAAGTGATTCTAATAGAATCCCAAATCCTATAGCAAGCTTTTTGAAGGTTAGCATTTTATGCATTTTTTTCTCATTAGTCTTGAATTTTACTTTTTATTTCCTATGCAGAATTTTATCTTATTATTATATATTTAAGCTTAATAGACATAAATTACTCTCGTAATCTTTTGCAGTATATCAGTGAAATTTCTTTGTTTAATTTCCAGTGACAGTAAAACTATTAAACATTTTATAATATTTCTGCACAGTTGTTGAAATAAAACATATGCTTATAAGTTTAAGAATATTAGAAAAAATGTTTTGACTTTACATTTTTGGAGATTTATTTATTTTTTTTGAGACAGGGTCTTGCTTTGTAGTTCAGGCTGGCTCTGAGCTCACTATGTAGCCCAGGCAAACCTCGAACTCAGCAATCCTCCTGCCTCTGCCTCCCGAGTGCTGGGATTACAGGCATGAGCCACCACGCCTGGCACTGTGGTATGTGGTATTGATTGCTGGTGGGCGTGAGTCTCCACGCCCAGCATTGAATGTGGTTACCAGGGATCGAACTCAGCACCTTGAGCTTGCGAGGCAGGCGCTGGAACCACTGAGCTAACCCTCCAGCCCTCTGGAGATTTATTTTTTTACCCCCTCCTTTTCAGTTATATGTGTTTGTATGCTGTTATTTACAGTTACAGTAAGAATCCAACACTGATTTTTATTACTAGTTTTGTTTTCATGTGATGTTCAAACAACTTGTACAAAAAAATATGTATTTGGGAATTTAATTTTATTACAGAAGTATTCCCCAGTTCTTTGAACATTTTCTAGATTTTAAGGACCTTCCAGAACTGCTTAAAAAGATAATTTTGAGTGATAAGTTCCTGAAGTCTTTTAAAAATCATTAATTACTAAAATCCATATAAAAATTTACTATCCATGTTTCAGAACTGGTTACTTCTCAACACTCAAAACAGTATTATTTCCACTTGGGCCTTGGATTATTTTTACACTTTCCTCATTTTAGAACAGCATATCTAGAACAAGATTAGGAGTGGCAGAGATATACTTCCCTTCTGTCATTAGAAGAAGGGTAGTTATCAAAAAAGTGGTGGTATATTAAGTTTGATTTTCAAATGGAGAGTGTATTTGAAGGTTGAGGATCTAGACATTGATTTCCTTAAAATTATTCAGATGTCTTTGCCCTACTTAGTTCTTGGAAAGAAAGCCTTTAAGTATTACAAGGGACCAGGAACATCATTTTAGATCGCAGAATAGAAAGCACACAGTCAGATTAAACAAATGTTTTAGATTATTTTCCTTAGATATTAAGGCTGCCCTTAGGAAAACATTGAATGCCATTAGCATTTTTAGTTTTTAAATTTAAATAATTTATTTACACGTGTAATTTGTTTCCCAAAGGCTTTTATATATGACCTCAGTGATGCTCATAACAACTCCCTACAGTGAAACAGACGAGGTGCCATTGTCAGCTTTTCTAAATTACTTGATTTGTGACTTGCCTGAGGTCATACAATATTAGAACTGAGAATTGATATTTTATTTCCTCTCCATGAGTTCATAGTTTTTTCTTCCATATCAAGCTGCATTACATAATTTCTTCATTAGAAAAATAACTAAAGGTTCAAGAAGTATGTAGGCAGAATGGTGACTTTCTTGACCTGTTGTTTGAAAATTTGAGGCTTCTAGATCATCCTGTGTACATCCTTGATTCTGAAATAAAGTCATATCACCAGTGTGACATGTAGAAAATGATTGACATGTCTTTTTCCATAGGTACTGTACAAAAATGAATAAAGCCAGATGTAGTGGCTCACACCTGTAATCCCAGCACTTGGGAGGCAGAAGCAGGAGGATTGCTGAGTTCAAGGCTTGCCTGGGCTACATAGTGAGCTCAGAGCCAGTTTGAACTACAAAGCAAAACCCTGCCTCACAAAAATAGATAGATGATAGATAGATAGATAGATAGAAAAATGAATGGGTTAACTTTTAGTATTTTGCATACAATTGAGAAAGCCCACTTTTTTTTTTTCTGTCACAGGCTCGCTTACATGTATCCTTTCTAAAATAAATTGTTGTAAAAGTATAGTTCAGGTCCCCTGACAGATCAACTAACAGTAATGTGCTCTTTCTTAACAGCACTCAAATCCAGGGCATGCTGGGCCCTTTCCTGTTGTATCGGTACACAACACCACAGTCAACCCAACAAGCCCTACTACGGCAACTATGGCAAATGCAAACCGAGGCCCCACCAGCCCATCTGTTACCGCAATAGAGCTTATCCCCTCAGTTACTAATCCAGAGAACCTTCCATCCTTGCCAGATATTCCACCCATACAGGTTTGTGTTTAAGTTCCAATGAGTCATTTAAAATTCTTGTTTTAATTATAGAGTTAGAGTATACATTTAAGATTTTACGTTCTTTAAAATAGGAGGGACACCTGGGATATAGCTTAGTGGTGTTGCCCCCTGCCCAGCAATTTAAGGTTCTGAATTTGATTCTTGGCACTGGGGGGGAAAAAAAAGTAAAATTCAGGGTCAGTATTCTTTGGAATTCATAAACAGCCAAGTGAGGTGATACGTGCCTGTAATTCCATCACCCAGGAGGCTAAGGCAGGGGAATGTGAGTTTGAGGCCAGGCTGGGCTACATAGTGAGTTCAGGACCAGCCTGAACTATTGAGGGAGAGCTTTGTAAAACAAACAAAAAAAGAAAACAAAAAGAAAAACTTTATAAAAAGCATAGATACTAGAATTTCAAAAGGTTCTTGAGCTGGAGCTTATCATTCTTGAAAATTTGAAAGTTATAGAAAGTGGAATATTAGACTAGCTAAAGGTACAATAATGGATTGTCAGTTTTATTGACAAAGTCAGGCTGCTTCCTCACTTTCTATTACCGGGCAATAGACACATTTTCTGTGTGAGTTTGGAGACAGAAGGTACACCCAACACAAAAATGGGTTAATATTTTGTCATCTTTCTTTTAAATCCAGAAAGAGGAGCATTCAGCTCTTCAAGCAGATCAGTCAGGCTGAGATAGGATGGGGTCAGAAGGTCTAATGGTCAGGTACTGTTTAGTTACTTTGCTCCTTGCTGAGACAAAATACCTGCTCCTGAAGTTAAAGGAAGAAAACTATTTTAGGTCACAGTTTATAGAGGTTTCAGCCTGTAATTGGCTGGCTCCAAGGCAGGGTAGCATCGCAAAAGGGTATCACTGAGAAGAAATAGTTGTGGGCAGGCAGAAGGGGGCAAAAGCATCAGGCAACATGACAGCAGCACCCTCTTTCTGTCCCTTATATTTTGTCCAGGCTACGTGTTGTTGGGTGAGCAGCTGAGCAGCACCCACACCCAGAGTGGGCCTTCTCAGATCTGTGCCAACCCAGTCAGTGAACTAATTTAGCGATTACACACCCTTGATCCCAACATCACACTTAATTCCAGTGTCTCACACTCTGTATCCAGCCAGCTCTGACTGTATAGGTTGCTGCGGAATCTAGACACAAGCTGTACTGTCTACATAGGGGCACGTACTAAAAGAGGAAGTATACATAGAGGAATAGATGGAGCAGAAGAGCCCCTGACTTCTTGTCCCACTTAACTGTGACATTTTATAGAAGACAGGTATCGTCACTGTCTTTTTAGTTTCCATTTTATTTGAATTTCAAGCTTTTTTTTTTTTTTTTTTTTTTTTGAAATAGGGTCTCACTTTGTAGTTCAGGCTGGCCCTGAGCCTACTCTATAGCCCAGGCAAGCCTGGAACTCAGCAGTCCTCCTGCCTCTGCTTCCTGGGTGCTGGGATTATAGGGGTGAGCCACCACACCCAGTACTGTGGTGTGTGGTACTGATTGCTGGTGGATGTGAGTCACCATGCTCAGCATTGTGGTGTGTGATGCTGGGGATCGAACTTGGGACCTTGCGCTTGCTTACACTTGTGAGGCAGATGCTGGAACCACTGAGTTAAATCCCTGGTCCAAAGCATTTTCTTTTTAAATATTCTAAATATAATGTTTGGGGACTAACTGAATTACTTCCAGCATTGTATTCGTTTCCTGGGAGTCAGAGGTCACTATGGGAGCAAGGAACCCTGAAACTGCTAATAGTGAGACCCTTAACACTCTTCCTGTGGCTGTAGTTTATTATGTTTTAATGGGTTTATTTTTTATTTATTTATTTATTTATTTTTGCTTTTTGAGACAGGGTCTCGCTTTGTAGTCCAGGCTGGCCCTGAGCTCACTATGGTGCCCAGGCAAGCTGCCACCAACTCAGCAATCCTCCTGTCTCTGCCTCCCGAGTGCTGGGATGACAGGCGTGAGCCACCACGCCCGGCACTGTGGTATGCGGTATTGATTGCTGGTGGGCGTGAGTCTCCACGCCCAACACTGTATGTGGTTACCGGGGATCGAACTCAGGACCTTGCGCTTGCGAGGCAGGCGCCGGAAACACTGAGCTAACCCTCCGGCCCTAATGGGTTTATTTTTGAGTTAAATGGTATTTCTGTACCTTCAGAATTGGTTAAAAATCAGTGATGTAAAATTCACTTAGCCT
>PVIC010042627.1:0-15734 GCA_004025085.1 Thryonomys swinderianus
GAGAAAGGGTCTCGCTTTGTAGTTCAGGCTGGCCCTGAGCTCACTATGGTGCCCAGGCAAGCCACCGCGAACTCAGCAATCCTCTTGTCTCTGCCTCCCAAGTGCTGGGATGACAGGCGTGAGCCACCACGTCCAGCATTGTGGTATGCGGTGTTGATTGCTGGTGGCCGTGTCTCCACGCCCAGCATTATATGTGGTAACCGGGGATCGAACTCAGGACCTTGCGCTTGCAAGGCAGGCGCCAGAACCACTGAGCTAATCCTCTGGCCCTTTAATTGAATTCTTATTGGGACATTTTATATACAGCTCACAATCACACTCAACATTGGGAAATGTGTACCATTATATGACACGAGTTAATTCTCATTTTTACCCATTTCCTTACCCAACCTACAACCCTCCACCCCCTATATACATATGCTTTCTTTTTTCTTTTTAAATCATATTTATTCCTTCCCCTCATTACATTCCCCTACCACTTTCCCTTTGAATATTTCCTAATTCACAAAATCTATCTTACATTCTAAAACTCATTTATATCTACAGGTTCTCATACCAGAGAAAAGATACAGTATTTACATATCTGTGACTTATTTATTTCACTTATTAGTATGTCCTTAAGGTGTGTCCATTTGAGTATAAATGACTAAAACGTTCTTCATGGCAGAATAATACTCCATTTTATTTTTAAAAATCACATCTTCTTTATCCAGTCTCCAGTTGATGAGCATTTGGGTTGTTTCCAAGATTTAGCTATGACAAACTGAGCTGCTAGGAACATGGGAACACATATGTTCTACGATATGCTTCTTTTAATTCTTTCAAGTATATTCCTAGCAGGAGAATAGCAGGGTCAAATGGGACGTCTAATCCTAGTTTTATGAGGAATCTCCACACTGATCTCCACAATGGTTGCACAAGTCTACGTTCCCACTAACAGTGGAGAGGGTTCCTCTCTCCCCGCAGCCTTGCCAGCCTTTGTTGCTGGTTAATTTTGCAATAGCAGCCATTCTTTGTGGAGTTAGATGAAATCTCAGTGTTGTTTTCATCTGCATCTCTCAGATGATCAATGATGTTGAGCATTTCTTCATATGCTTCTTGGCTGCTTTTACTTCTTCCTCTAAGAAGTATCTGTTCATTTCAGATGCCCATTTTTGAATTGGGTCTTTAAATTTGGGAGGACTGATTTTTCTAAGTTCTTTGTATATTCTAGATAGTAGCCCATTGTCTGAGAAACAGCTAGTAAAGATTTTTTTCCCATGTTGTTGGTTATCTTTTAGCTGTACAAAAGCTTTTTAGTAGGATGAGATCCCATTTGTTGATTCTTTCTGCTAGTTCTCATGTTATAAAAGTTTTGTTCATAAAGTCTCTCCCTAACCCAATGTCTCCAAGAGTTTTGCCTAACCTGTTTTGCAGCAGATTAGGTAAATCTCTCTAATGGAAATTGATGTAAAAATCTTCAATAAAATACTCACACAGAAAATCATCAAGAAGATCATACACCCTGACCAAGGTGGATTCAACCCAGGGATGCCAGGATGGTTCAACATATATAAATCAATAAATGTTATACACAATATTAACAGACTCAAGGACAAAAACCATATGGTCCTCTCAATAGATGCAGAAAAAGCATTTGACAAAATCCAACACCCTTTCACGATCAAAACCCTATAGAAAATAGGAATAGATGGACTTTATCTTAAACTAATAAAAGCTGTTTGTGAGAAACCAAGAGCCAGCATCATACTTTTTTGTTTATTGCTTGCAAAATATATTTGTTATCTTTTCTTTTTTTTTTTTTTTCTTTTTGAGACAGGGTCTCGCGTTGTAGTTCAGGCTGGCCCTGAGCTCACTATGGAGCCCAGGCAAGCCGCCGCGAACTCAGCAATCCTCCTGTCTCTGCCTCCCGAGTGCTGGGATGACAGGCGTGAGCCACCGCGCCCGGCATTGTGGTATGCGGTGTTGATTTGTTGTGGGCATGAGTCTCCACGCCCAGCATTATATGTGGTTACCGGGGATCGAACCCAGGTCCTTGCACTTGCGAGGCAGGCGCCGGAACCACTGAGCTAACCCTCCGGCCCTATATTTTTTATCTTTTATGCTTTTTGTGTTATATTAAAGCAACCTTTCCTACTTCAATATTGTAAACATAATTTTAATAGTTTTGTTTATATATTTTAGTATATCAAATATTTACTCCTTTTGTATTGTGATATAGATACATCTTACATACACATCATGATCACACTCAACACTGAGAATTTGTACCAGTATATGACATGACTTAAATCTCATTTTTCCATTCCCTTACCTACCCTACAACCCCACCCCTTATATACATAAGTTTTTTTCCCCTTTTCTTGTTATCATCACAATTTCTTCCCCCTCGTTCTTTCCCCTCATTAGTTACACCTACCCCCATTTCTCTTAGGATATTTTCATTTTACAATGTCTATCATATATTCTAGGACTTATTTACATTTTCAGTTTCTTATACCAGAGAAAAGATATGGTATTTATACATCTGTGATGTATTTATTTCACTTATGAGTATGTCCTCAAGGTACGTCCATTTGAGTAGTAATGACTCAAGCTTATCATTTTGTGGCAGAATAATACTTCATTTTATTTTTAAAAAATGACTTCTTCTTTATCCCATCTAGATTTACTCTTCTGAATGATACAAGAATGGGATGTTTTTTCAATAATTTGGTAACTCCATCTTTCTTCCACTGTTGTGAAATGCCAGCTTTTCATGTCATATTTCCATGTACATCTACATTGGGATTCCATTCTTTTCCCTTGACCTATTCATTTGACTATAACACACTTTATAGTTTTATATTGTGTTTTATATCTGGTACCCCATGTGCTCCCTTCTTAAAGTTGTTACTTTATTACTTTTCAATATGAATTTTAGAATTGGCTTATCCAGTACATTGAAAATTCCCTTTAGTTTATAGATTTGAATTATATGGAATTTGTATATTAGTTTGTAGGGGAATTTTTTTCTTTTCAATATTGAAATTGTCTAGCTATGAACATATTTCTCCACTCAGGTTTACTTCAAGTCCTTTAGAATGATTTTGTTTCTCCATAACATTCCCCTGCATTTTTGTTTGCTTTCATAAATAATTTTCTGTTGCTCTTATACATTTGATTTCATATTTATTTACTTTTTTAATGAGTAAACTAGTACATAGAAAAGTCTTTGATTTTTGTTACAACTTCAACCTAACAGAAAGGTTTCTAGAATAATACAAGGACTTTCCATGTGGGTATATTTCTGGGATTTTTATACTTTTCCATTGTTTTATCTGTCTATTTCTATGCTAACCTCATACCATTTTAATCATAGAAGTTCTAGAATATGTTTTAATAACCTCCAAGGATTCATCTCTTCTGTATTGCTCTGGCTTCTTGGTGAAAATCTATTAGAAGGAAACTTCTTGCTACTGATTTTGTTTAGTTTTCCTAAAAATATTTTTGACTAGACCACATTGGTCTTTTCCCTAGAACTACAATATGCTAACACTGTGATGCGATTTGACTATGTCTGGCTTCGAGACCACTGCCGCTCAGCGTCCTGCTACAACTCTAAGACTCACCAACGCAGCCTGGACACTGCTAGTGTGGATTTATGTATCAAGCCAAAGACCATTCGTCTGGATGAGACCACGCTGTTTTTCACTTGTAAGTGGACAGTGTACTTGATCTTTTTTTGGAGTAGTCTCCCAAAGAAAAGTTATTTTGTAGAAAACAAAAAATTTGCTCCTTTCCAAAATCAGATACTCTTCAGTTACTTTTTTCCTCCTTGTTTCAGAAGCATTCTTGAGAACCTTTTGGTCTCTTCATAGCTCTAACATCATACTTAATGTTGAGATTGAATATGTTGGCTATTTATATATCTTCTTTTGAGAAATATCTATTTAGCTCTGTTGCCTATTTTGGAGAGATAGGTACTAGATAAATCACTGGAGCAGACAAACCAGAAACCTATCTTCACAAGTATACTGAGTTGTCTTCGGCTAATGTACAAAGTCTGTCAAGTGGAGGAAAGATAATCTTTTCAACATTTGATGTTGGAGCAATTACACATCCATAGAAAGAAAAAAAAAGTAACTTTAACCCAAGCTTCACATTATATATAATAATAAATGCAATAGGGCTGGAGGGTTAGCTCAGTGGTTCCGGCGCCTGCCTCGCAAGCGCAAGGTCCTGAGTTCGATCCCCGGTAACCACATACAATGCTGGGCGTGGAGACACGCCCACCAGCAATCAACACCGCATACCACAATGCTGGACGTGGTGGCTCACGCCTGTAATCCCAGCACTTGGGAGGCAGAGACAAGAGGATTGCTGAGTTCGCGGTGGCTTGCCTGGGCACCATAGTGAGCTCAGGGCCAGCCTGAACTACAAAGCGAGACCCTGTCTCAAAAAGCAAAAAAAAAAAAAAAAATGCAATAAAGATTGTGGGCTTAAATGTGAAGCATAAAGCTAGAAAAATTGTATAAAAGAGCATAAGAAAATATATTTAAGTCTTAAATGTGACTAGGACTAAATATTATAACTCAGAAAAAAAGCAAACAAATTAGAAAACAGATAAAAGTCATGAATAAACATTTTACTTAGTACAATACACAAATGGCAATCTCCACCATTAACCATTAGACAAATAAAAGTTAGTGTCACAATAAGATTTCACATCAGGGATGGAGATTTAGCTCAGTGGTTCCACTGCCTGCCTAGCAAGTGCAAGGTTCCGAGTTTGATCCCTGCTAACCACATACAACAATATCGGGTATGGTGAGTCACTCCCACCAGCAATTAGTATCACATACCACAGTGGCAGGCGTGGTGGCTCACGCCTGTCATCCCAGCACTTGGGACGCAGAGGCAGGAGAACTGCTGAGTTTGAGGTTTGCCTGGGCTACATAGTGAGCTCAGGGCCATCCTGAACTACAAAGCGGACCCTGTCTAAAAAAAAAAAAAAAAAAAAAAAGATTTCACTACACACCTATCAGAGTGACTAAAATAAAAAATCATACTGACACTAAATGATAGAGAAGATGAAGAGAAATTCTGTTAGTCATATGCTGCTGATGTTAAGAGAAAAATGTTAGTTTCTTATTACAACCATTCAGAGAAAAAATGTTGGTGATTTCCTAGAAGAAGATAAAATTCTCATTCCAACTATGATACAAGTTAAGCATCATTGAATTTGGTAAAGTTTATACAAATAGTACAAAATCCAAAGGACTCCAAATCTGAAATACTTCCAGTCCCAAAAATTTTGAGTAAGTGATATTCATCACTAACTGACTTTTTTACCATCTGGGAAATAAAGATTAAAACCTTCTAGCAGAAATATTCTAAGTTCATTTAAAGGCAGGAGACGGAAATTGAGACCAAGGAGTCAGTGCTGAGTGGACTAAAAACCAAGTGGGATTGCAATTCTTTGATTACTTGATGAATGTTTCAGAAACCCCTTTGCTATATAGCTGTAATTCTATAAATTTATTTACCTTTTTTAAGGTTTATCTATTTATTCATGCATACTAATGAACCCATGAATATTTCTCTCTCAGAAGCATTCTAGGTACTCATTATATTCTGATCTCATAAACAATACAGTATGGGGCAATTGGTGACTAAAAATTAACATTGCTAAGCTGTACATTATTGCCAGAGTTTGTAATTATTATCTTAATAATTTCTTTTTCCTATAAAGGGCCAGATGGTCATGTAACTAGATATGATTTGGATTGGCTGGTGAAAAATAGCTATGAAGGACAGAAACAAAAGATTATTCAGCCTAGAATATTATGGAATGCTGAAGTCTACCAGAAAGCCCAAGTTCCATCTGTAGATTTCCAGAGTTTTTTAGAAACCAAAGAAGGACTGAAGATGTTTCTACAAAACTTTCTGCTTTATGGCATTGCATTTGTAGAAAATGTCCCTCCCACTCAAGAGCACACAGAAAAGTTGGCAGAAAGGATCAGCTTGATCAGGTAATTTATTGGTTTTTCTGAAATGTAGAGTAATTAATTTCTAGAACATGATTACCAGTAAAAAATGTAAAAAGTATGTTTACTCTTATTTTCAATCCAGATTATTCTGCAACCTAAGTAAGAGTACTGTCACTTGCAGTGATTTATGAGGACTAGACTTTTTAACTTTAAAGACACTTAAATAGCTAGGCATGGTGGCTCACAGCTGTCATCTCAGCACTCGGGAGGCAGAGGCAGGAGGATTGCTGAGTTCGAGGCTTGCCTGGGCTCCATAGTGAGCTCAGAGCCAGCCTGAACGACAAGGCAAGACCCTGTCTCAAAATAAAATAATTATAATATCAAAATCTACAGTGCATGCTTCAAGGAGAAATGCAATAAGAGAGCAATTCTCACTTTGTAGTTAAGGCTGGTCCTGAGCTCACTATGGAGCCCAGGCAAGCCTGGAACTCAGCAATCCTCCTGCCTCTGCCTCCGAGTGCTGGGATTACAGGAGGGAGCCATGATGCTCGGCTGTGTGAGTGCTCAGTACACCCAGCTCAATACACAAATCCTGTGAGGAGCTAAAATTGGAATACCAGGTGCTTGCAGAGGGCAAACAGTGACTTCTACCACCATCTAGCAGCCTTCCTATCATTGGATCCAGACCAGAAGCCCACGGGATCTCCATTCCTTTTTGGGCAAGCCTGGATAAGCATCTCAGGAGTCAACACAGTGACTTTTGATGCTAGCCAGCAGAATAGAAATCAGAAAAAATTCAAGAACCCAGATAGAAAGATCATCACCAGAGGGGAATTCAGGGAAAAGGGAAATGGAGCAAACTGAAGCTCAACCACCAGGACTCTCTGTGCTGGTAACAAAAGTAGATCTACTAAAATGGAAATCAGAACTGATCTCTGAGATGAAAATAGAGATGCTGTCCACAGTGACAGATATGAAGAAGAGATCAGGGACACAATAGAATCTGAGATAACAAAAGCAATGGAACCTTTTAAACAGCTTCAAGCAAAGTTCAAAGTGATCAAAACTGAGAACAAAAGTTTGTGAAGTAGGATGAGTGAAGCTAGGGACTGAATATCAGATCTAGAAGACAGGATCACAGCAAATGAACAGGAGAGGAATTACTTATGGATAATGACAAAGGACCATGAGAAATCAATCCAACAGCTCCTAGATGACTCAAACAAGAATAACATAAGACTGACTGTGGTCACTGAAGAAGCAGGGGACAATGCAAAAGGCATTTTAAAAACCTGTTCACAGGTATAATGGCAGAAAACTTCACAGGAAAAGGTAAAGATCTGGACATACAGATAATGAGGCATATAGGACTCCAAAAGGCCATGATACAGAAAAAAATCTATACCTAGGCAAATAATTATCAAGGTACCAGATATCCAACAAAAGAATGAAATACTGAAAGCAGTTAGGCAAAAGAAAAAAAACACATACAAAGGTAAACCCATCAGGATCACAGCAGACTTTTCAGTGCAAACACTCAATGCAAGGAAAGCCCGGAGTGAAATGTTTTGAGTCTTGGAGGACAATCCAACATTGATTTATGTATGCTGCAAAACTGTCTTTCAAATTTGATGGGGAAGTAAGATACTTTCATAACCAAGAACACTGGAAAAAATTCACAAGTACAAAACCTGCACTCCAAAATATTCAAAAGAATGTCTTGGAAAAAACAATGAAAGTCACAAACTCATAAGACCTAGTGAACTCATTGGGTAAGAGAACAAACTGAATGGAAAGGAAAAAAGCAAAGAATAAAAGAGCCAAGAACAGGAAAACCCCATGACAGGTATAAATCAGGCCCCATCAGTCATAACCATTAATGTCAGTGGCCTCGATGTGCCAATTAAAAGACACAGACTGGCAGAATGGATTAAGAAACAAGACCTACAATATACACATACAAGAAACACACCTAATTCAGAAAGAAAGCCATAGACTGAAAGTAAATGGATGGAAAACAGTTCTCCATGCAAAAGGAAACTGCAAAAAACCAGGAGTGCCTATACTATTTGCAGACAAAATAGATTTCAAAACAAAACTGATTAAGAGAGACAAAAAGAACACTATATCCTCATATAAGGAACAGTCCAAGTATTTATGCACCAAATTCCAATGCACCCAACTATGTAAAACAATTATTAATGGAGATCAAAAGCCAGATTAGCATTAATACAATAGTGGTAAGGGACTTCAGTACCCCGTTGTCACAACAAGACAGATCAATTGGACAAAAAGTCAACAATGAAATATTTGAACTGAACCAAACCTTTGAACAAATAGACTTAATAGATGCCTACAGAGTATTCACTCTACAAAGTCAGAACATACATTCTTCACAGCTGCACATGGGCCATTCCCCAAAATAAACCACACACTAGTTCATAGAGCACGTTTAAGTAAATGCAAAGGAATTAAAGTTATCCCCTATATACTGTCAGACCATAGTGCCTTGAAATTGGAGCTGAATAGCAAAAGATATTCCAAGATCCTCACAAATACATGGAAATTGAATAACACTCTGCTGACCAACCAATGGGTCACAAAATAAAAAGTTTTTACACTTAAATGATAACACCAATACAATATACAGGAATTTGTGAGACACAGTGAAAGCAGTTCTAGGAGGGAAAGTCATAGCAGTGAATGCCTACACCAGAAAAATAGAGCAAGCTTAAATAATCTAATGCTGAACCTCAAGCTACTAGAAAAAGAGGAGCAAGACAAACCCAAAACGCATGCTAGGAAGGAAATTATAAGGATCAGATTAGGAATTAATGCAATGGAGACTAACAGAATGATGCAAAAAATCAACGAATCAAAGAATTGGCTTTCTGAAAAGATAAACAAAGTTGACAGATCCTTAGCCAACCTTATCAAACAAAGGAAGAAAAAGGCCTAAATCTATGCTACTAGAAATGAAAGGGAGAAAATCACCACAGAATCAGCAGAAGTCCAGAGGATAATAAACACCTACTTTAAAAATCTATACTCCAATAAGATGGAGAACTTGGAAGAAATGGCTAGATTCCTAGACAGATATGAACTTCCAAAGTTGAATGAAGAGCATATAAAAATGTTAAATACCCCAATATCAATGTGAAAGTGAAAATGTAATAAGAAACCTACTGACAAGAAAAGCCTTGGTCCTGATGGCTTCAGAAGAGTTAACACCACTACTCAAACTCTTTACTGAAATTGAAAGGGAAGCAGTACTCCCAAATTCATTCCTGGAAGCAACCATTATATTGATTCCAAAAGCAGAGAAAGGCCCAACCAAAAAAAGAGAACTACAGCCGGGCGTGGTGGCTCACGCCTGTCATCCCAGCACTCGGGAGGCAGAGACAGGAGGATTGCTGAGTTCGAGGCTTGCCTGGGCTATATAGTGAGCTCAGGGCCAGCCTGGACTACAAAGCTAGACCCTGTCTCAAAAAAAAAAAAAAAAAAAGAGAACTACAGGCCAACCTCCCTAATGAACATTGATGCAAAAATCCTCAGTAAAATACTGCCAAACAGAATACAGAGAATCACCAAGATGATCATACACCCTGACCAAGTTGGATTCATCCCAGGGATGCAAGGTTAGCTCAACATACATAAAACAACAAACAATACACTACATAAACAGACTCAAGGACAAAAACCTTATGGTCATCTCAATACATTCAGAAGCACTTGACAAAATCCAACACCCACCCATAAAACCCTACAGAAGATTGGAATAGATGGACTTTATCTCAGCCTAATAAAAGCTATTTATGAGAAACCCACAGCCATTATCACCCTAAATGGTTTAAAACCGAAGCCTTTCACACTAAGATCAGGAGCAAGACAAGGTTGTCCACTGTCACCACTCCTGTTCAATATAGTGCTAGATACATTAGTCACAGCAATTAGACAAGAGAAAGAAAAGAACTAAAGATAGGAAAGGAAGAAGTTAAACTGTCACTATTTCCTGATGACAGGATACTCTATATAGAAAATCCTAAAAACTCAACCTAAAGACTGCTAGACTTAATCACCAAATTAGCAGTGTAGTTGGATACAGGGTCAGTGCTAAAACATCAATAGCCTTTGTATACACAAAGAACAGACTCACAGAGAGAAAAATTGGGAAGTCAATGACTTTCACAATAGCGTCCAAAAATATGAAATATCTAGTAATCAGTCTAACAAAGGTAGTGAAAGATCTCTGAAAACCATGGCACTCTGAAAAAGGAGATAGAAGATATCAGAAAATGGAAAGACATCCCTTGTTCTTGGGTAAGAAGAACCAACATCGTCAAAATGGCTATACTCCCACAACTACTATATAGATTCAATGCAATACCGATTGAAATCCCAACAATGTATTTCACAGATCTAGTGAAAGTAATCCAAAAATTCATCTGGAACCACAAAAGACCTAGAATAGCAAAACCAGTTCTAGGTAACAAAGACATGGCAGGGGGTATCACAATCCCATTGGATTGTGAACTCTACTACAAACCCATTGTGGTAAAATAGCATGGTACTGCCAAAGTAACAGGCCCAAGGATCAGTGGAATAGATTAGAAAATCCAGGAACAACTCCAGATGTACTAAGCTACCTCATCTTTGACAAAGGAGCCACGTATCCTCAGTGGAGACAAAATAGCCTCTTTAATAAATGGTGCTGGAAAAACTAGACTTTAACCTTCCAAAGGCTAAAGGTACCTATCTCTCTCACCATGTACTAATTTGAAATCAATGTGGACTGGAGACCTAAGTATTAAAACAAACACTAAACCTCCCAGAAAACAGGTTAGGTAGAACTCTTGGAGACATTGGCTTAAGGAAAGACTTTATAAACAAAACCTCTATAGCATGTGAACTAGCAGAAGGAATCAACAAATGGGATCTCATCCTATTAAAAAGCTTCTGCACAGCAAAAGAAACCACTGGCAGAGCAAAAAGACAAACAACAATGTGGGGAAAAAAATCTTTACTAGCTGTTCCTCAGGTAAAGGGCTACTATCTAGAATATATAAAGAGCTTTAAAATATGAACCCCCCCCCCAAATTTAAAGACCCAATTGAAAAATGGGCATCTGAAATGAACAGACACTTTTCAGATGAAGAAGTAAAAGCAACTAACAAACACATGAAGAAGTTCTCAACATCACTTGTCTCTCAAGAGATGCAGATGAAGACAATACTGAGATTTCATCTCACTCCACAAAGAATGGATGCTATCTCAAAATTAGCCAGGAAGAAATGCTGGTGACACTGTGGGGAGAAAGCAATCCTTCTTCACTCTTGGTGGGAATGTAGGCTGGAACATTCACTATAGAGATCAGTGTGGAGATTCCTCAAAAATCTAGGATTAGAGGTCCCATTTGACCCTGCTATTGCCCTGCTAGGAATATACACAAAAGAATTACAGGATTCATATCAAAGCAACATATGTGCACCCATGTTTATAGCAGCTCAGTTTGTGATAGCTCAATCTTGGAAACAACCCAAATGCCCATCAACTCTAGTCTGGATAAAGATGGGTTTTTTTAATATATAAAATGGAGTATTGCTGTGCCATAAAGAATGATAAATTTGAGTCATTCATACTAAAATGGACATACCTTGAGGACCTACTCATAAATGAAATAAATGGGTCACAGATATTTAAATACCATATCTTTTTCTCTGGTGTGAGAACCTGAAAATGTAGATAAGTCCTAGAATGTACGATAGATACTGTAAAATAGAAAATACCCTAAGGGTAATTGGGGGAGGTATAAATAACAAGGGAAAAGAAAAAGTTGTGATGGTACCAAAAAAGGGGGAAACAAACTCATGTATATAGGAGGTGGGGATTGTAGGGTGGGTAGGGGAATGGGAGAAAATGAGATTTAAGTCATGTCACATACTGGTACAAATTCTCAATGTTGGGTGTGATCGTGATTTGTATATAAAATGTACCTATATCTCAATTAAAACAAAAAGTAGACACATAACAAAGTAGGTTGATTCCCTAATCTTTCAGAATACATTATACTTAAACAGTTTACTCTTCAACTTCCTAGAATGTTAATCTGTGGCAGAATTGTCAATATCTGTGCTATATTTAAGTGTCAATTTCACTTTATGTATGGAAATCTGAAAGACAATTTTTTATTTGTGAGCAACTGAAAAAATTATTGGAAGTAGTTTTGAAAAGGAAGGAAATTTAAAATATCTTAAAGTCTTTTTTATTGACAGAGAAACCATCTATGGGAGGATGTGGTATTTCACTTCAGATTTCTCCAGAGGTGACACTGCATATACCAAATTAGCTTTGGATCGGCACACAGACACTACCTATTTTCAAGAACCCTGTGGGTAGGTGGATTAGACTTTTACCGAATAGAGTATTTATATGCGATGGCTTTAAGTAGTTTCTTAATAACTTCCTATTCTATTTGAACCAAGATCACATCTACTGCTGTAGATGTGTATGATTGTTTCTCTCTCTTACTCTAGAAACATAATCATTTTGAAATACCTATCTGAGTCTTCTTTAGACTAATAAGGATAAAATTTTTATGTGATTGAAACCCCATCTTACTAATCTTAATCTTGCTAATTTATAGTTTTCCTCAAGGTCATTATAACTTACTAAGAAAAGTATTGACTAATCATTAGTTTTGGAATTTTACAGCTTTCTTTACTTTTGTTACCATATTGCAAAGAGTACTTCTATAAAAATACTGTAAGCACTTGTTTTGTTTTGTTTTGTTTTGTTTTGTTTTTGCTTTTTTTGAGACAGGGTCTTGCTTTGTAGTTCAGGCTGGCCCTCAGCTCACTATGGAGCCCAGGCAAGCCTCGAACTCAGCAATCCTCCTGCCTCTGCCTCCCGAGTGCTGGGATGACAGGCGTGAGCCACCACACCTGGCACTATGGTGTGTGATATTGATTGTTGGTGGCGTGAGTCTCCACGCCCAGCATTGTATGTGGTTACCGGGATCGAACTCAGGACCTTGTTCTTGCGAGGCAGGCGCCGGAACCACTGAGCTAAACCTCCAGCCCAACTAGCACTTCCTTTTATGATCGATGCCAGAGATTAGCATTTGTTCCTTAATTTTACCCCTTCTAATCAATAGCAAAGACTAAGTAGATGTGTCATATGGTAATAATGGCTAAGAATGAAGGCTATGGCAGCAACCAGACCTAGTTTTGTAACCTAGCCTAACTATATATTATTAGCTTTGTGTTCTTGGACAAGTTAAGATTTCTGTGAATTTTTTTGAGCAAAATTATGTAGGAGTCAAAGATGCTTAATTCAAGGGAGAAGTAGATTTTAATCTAAGTTGTTTCTGGTTTCCAAGTTTTTTGTCAGCTTTTTTCCCACTGGTCCGTCTTCACACTATAACCACGATCAACTTTTTAAAATGTTAATATGACCTTATAATTTCACAGCTTAGGATCATTCTACGTTATGCTAATAGAAAATTCTTACTCTCTTTGAATATACATTTTTGTGTACTGAAGAATGAACCCACGGTTTTGCATTGGGCTACATTCCCAGACCTGTTTTTATTTTTAGACAGGATCTTACTAAATCATTTAACTATCAAAGCCAGCCTCAAATTTGAGATATTCTTACTTCAGCCTCCAAGAGTGCTGAGATTACAAGCATGTGTCACCACACATAGATTTGCTTTGTTTTACGTCTACCAGATCGTGCTCTTTCTCTGCCTGCAATGCTCCCTCTTCATTTCAATCTCATTCCAGTCCAATTCTTGATTGTTCTTTGAGATTAGGTAAAGCCATCCCTCTCTTCTCTCAAACTTTCCTTTATACAACACCACACTAGAATAGATCGCTTCTTTTTATAGACCTCACTATGTCTTGCATACAGCTATCATATCTTATTGGTACGAGCTTAATCTCTTACTAGAACAGAAGCTGTATCTTTTTCATGCCTGCATTCCCAAGGCCTGGGCATATAGAGGCTTCAATACATGGAAGAGGCTTCAATATGAAAGGAAGAAATGTATAACAACAGTAATATTTCAACATATGAAAATGTTACAACTAATCATTTAGAGAAAGCATGTAGGAAATGGGACTTCTTCATAAAAATGAAATGACATAAGTAGGTTCAATAATCATTTGTTATATAATGCTCTATAAATTTGATATACAGTCTTTTATCCAATGAGCATAAGAATTTACTTTTCCTTCTTTAGCATTCAAGTGTTTCACTGTCTTAAGCATGAAGGAACAGGTGGCAGGACACTGTTAGTAGATGGATTCTACGCAGCAGAACAGGTACTTCAAAAGGCACCTGAAGAATTTGAGCTCCTCAGCAAAGTCCCATTGAAACATGAATATATTGAAAATGTTGGAGAATGTCACAACCACATGATTGGGGTTGGGCCAGTCCTAAATATCTACCCATGGAATAAAGAGCTATATTTGATCAGGTGAGTACCAAATAACTGCCCTCCAATGTATTTGCCAAACATTAAGCTTCTTATGTGATGGTAATTCCTAATATCTTTCTATATGGCATATTTTAATCTTACTATCTATATTTTTATTATAGAATAATTTATAGTCTTATTATAACTCCCATGGAACAACAAAAAGGCCAGTAGATAAGGAATGCTTCATTTGGAGAGGGGCAAGTATTGATTGGAGTTGGTATTTTTGAAATGAAAACATCTATTAAAATGAAGCTATTAAACTGTCCTCAGTAACCACATGGATAGGGTATCCTAAGGCATGATAACAACATTAAGAGCTTCAACCCAAAACTTCAGAACTCCTTGCCAGGATATCCAATTGCTTCCAGGATATCACCAGCTAAATGTTTATGAATCATAAAATATGTCATACTCAAAACTGAACTCATCATCTCCACTCATTTTAAGTTGGTCCTTCCTCTTGTGTCCTAGCATTTCAGTGCCTTACACCAGCATCTCTCATGTTTCCCAAACCAAAAAAATCAAAAGTCACTTTTAATAGAGAATCCCAAGGTACAGTGTCACAAGGTAAACATTCCCATTGCAAAAGAGAAGAATAGAGGAGTAGAAAAGAATCACAGCAAAACAGGTGCACACAGTGATGAGATGTAAGTTCCTAAGGACACTGATGTCCCTATTCCCATTTAATTGTCAGTTAAACCTCTCATAGCCTGCCTTGGGTTACCTGCATTACCTGTCTGTGCTTTCTTTGGCAAATACTGCATATTTCTGGCACTTCCCTCTTTCTAAAGTCTGTTCACACGTTCAGCTTCATTTTCAAACCTTTATGTACTGCCCATCTCAGGGGCTCCTTTCCTGATCCTGAGGCCCTCCTTCGAAGTCTTCATGGAAACATCCATGATCACACAACATTTGCATTCAGCGTGCCAGCGAAACCAGCCTCATATGGATAATGTTAATAAAGTTGAATGATCCAGGAAACAACCATTGGTGAATGAGAATCTGAGTCAAGATAAGACACCATAGAAGCAACAGCAATAATTATCACTTATATACCTTTACATATACATGTAAATCCTATAATACACTCAAGAAGGAAAGAAAGAAAAGAAAGAAAGAAAGAAAGAAAGAAAGAAAGAAAGAAAGAAAGAAAGAAAGAAAGAAAGAAAGAAAGAAAGAAAGAAAGAAAGAGAAAGAAAGAAAGAAAGAAAGAAAGAAAGAAAGAAAGAAAGAAAGAAAGAAAGAAAGAAAGAAAGGAAGGAAGGAAGAAAGGAAAGAAA
>PVIC010042628.1:0-15748 GCA_004025085.1 Thryonomys swinderianus
TTGGGTGTTATGCTTCTGCTGCCCAAAGTAATAAGGGTCAAGCCCAGGCTCAACCTTTCTTTGTAGGTTACAGTTTTGTTGTTTACTGGTTCTTAATCCTTTTACTGTTGACTCACAGGGTACTGGGGCTTGCCACAGTGTTCTGGCTGCTTTGTCTTCCCCTGTCTCTCACAAAGGGGTTGAGGAAAAAATAGAGAAATAGAAGAAAAGCAAGAGATTAAAAGTAGAGCTGAAAGACAGAAAGATTATATAAACTTTGGAAACTGATGAAGACAGGAGGGAAAGAGAAGAAAGAAATAAAAACAAGAACAGAACTGAACAACAACAGCAAAACTAGAAACAATGTTCACATTTATATTAAAAACAAGAACAAACAATCAAGGAAAAAAGAAATTATTCACTTTAAGACATCTCTGCTATCACTGGTAGACAGAGTGAAGAGGCAGAGCCCAGATCCATATTGATTAATTCCAGAAAGCCAGCTTTAGATTTATGATGGGGTAGTGAGTATAATCCCTACGAGCCTGCATCTCTAATTCCACTGAAGCTCAGTCTGGTTCTGGCCATGAGGCTGGAACCTGATTTTTCAGCCTGCAACACTCTGTGTGCCTCCTGCTGGCTTGAATGCAGCTCCTTGACCCCCTGCTGACCTGAATTTGAATCCGCTTCACCTTGCCACTGGGAGCTGCTAGATGCAGCCAGCCTGCAGCTGTGCTGAATTCCAAACTCACTTGACTCCTCTCTAGGATGGCAACCAGCAAACTGCCCTCTCCTGAGCAAGGTCTGAACCTGAATAACTCACCAGTCACTGCAGTCTGCTACATCTACTGCTCCATTCCACTGGTGCATCTCTCCATGAAGGCCTCTAAGGTTGCCAGAACTCACCATGCATCTACAACCTCCAGCTGCCCCACCATCAGCAAGTCATGGCTCACGGACAAAGAACCTCTTGCCATCTCTTTTACATTTTGGACTCTCTCTTCACTCTCCCCATAGGCTTCAAATCTCACTTCAGATCCATGCTGGGTCCTGGGATCTGGTTCTGGGACCTATTTCCCTCCTCTTTCTCACCTGACTATATTCCACCATCTGAACACCACATCTGCTGTTTAGCACTCTGCTATCTTCCCAGAAGTTGTAATGAAATTTTAAAAATTTAAATATCCATCACATTTTTTATCACTCTTTGGATTATGCTAAAAGACAAGGTCATCAATACTCAAGTCTCATCATATCTTAATTATTTTACTCTGTCCTACTATCATCTATGTTCTGAAGGTTATTTAAGTCCATCGTTATCTGCTACCTAAGATCTGGTGCCTCAGATCGCCCATGAGACTACATGCAGAGGAAAACAAAAACGCTGCATTGACCATCTCCTGAGGAGTCTAGAGCTCCTTCCAGGCCAAATAACCCTCCTTCTTCATCCTCAGAAATGAGGAGACAGGTCGGGTGGGACATGTCTGCAATCACAGCTTTCTGGAAGGCTGAGGCAGGAAGATTGACAGTTCAACTTCAGCCTGGGAAATTTAGTGACTTAGCAAGACTGTCTCAAAAATTTAAAAAGCTGTTGTAGCTCAGGGCAAAGGCCTGGGTTTAATCCCCAAGAAGGAAAGAAAGTAAAATGGAAAGAAGAAAGGAGAGGAAAAAGTACAGGGCTCTGGTGGCTCTAGAAACTGGTGACGGGAGCCCCCTAGTGGCCATTGTGAGCTCCAACCATCAGCTGACTGTATCGTGGAGAGTTGGTACACACACCTATCACATTTTAAATCTTTTTTAGTTCCCCTTCCCCTCCCTTCTCTTCTCTTTCCCTCCATGCTTAAACCCCCTTCACATCTCCAAAATGTCTATCTACCTCCCTGTTTCTTATCAGTCTTTGGTGTTGCTCTTTCAATTATTTCCACTTTGGGTTTCTCATTTTAGAGAAACATGACATTTAACTTCTGTGCCTGACTTATTTCACTTAGCATTATGGTCTAAAGTGCATCCATTCGTTTGAAAATGGCACAAACTTATCTTTCCTTATGCCTGAGTAGCACTCCACTGTGCATTCATTCCTGAATTAAATCTTGCACCTTTCGTGCTAAACACAGAGAATCAGAAAGCTAGAAGGGCTGGGCCTTTTCCAGCAGAGACAGAACTCCAGGTTGTGCAAGCACACAACATCCCCAAGCCATGTACTTGGGAGAGGGGCCAGATGATGCCCCCAGGCCCCAGCCCCTGCAGGCTTTGGGGGCCCCTGTATCTCCTCTTCACGGCTTCTCCTGATCCACAGGGGAACTCAGCTCAGGATCCTTATAGCCTATTGCTGCCTCATAGGGTTATCTATAGGAGGGGAGACTCCTCACTCCCCAACCCCGCAAAGCACGAGAATGTGTGTGCACAGCGTTGTTCTAGCCATCTGGGGCAGGGGAGACACAGCCATGGTCAGACATGTGAGGCACTGCCCTGCCTCCCTCAGGCTCTGCCCCGTGGGCTTCGGCTACCTGCTCTGTCCCTCCTGCCTTTCCTTTCACTCTGCTCTTGTCCCCGAGTCTTCCCACAGAAGCCGTGGCCCCCACCTTCTCTTGACCCTCTGGGTGTGGTAGTGGGGAGGGGCCCTTCCCTCCCAAAGATACCACTGCCAGCATTTCCTAGGCAACAGAAAAACCCTCTGTCAGCACAGGACCTGAAGTATTTACTGTCTGGCCTTTTGAGGAAAAGTTGGTCAGCCCCCAAAAGTTTTTTTTTAATTTAATTAAAAATTTATTAGTGCATATTAGTTACACAAAGTAACAGATTTCATCTTGACAAATTGGTCCATGCATATACCATACTTTGATTATTTTCACACAACTCCATTACTTTCCTCCCCTCCCCTCTCCCCTTCCCTTCCACACTTTCTTTATTTCTTTTTTTTTTTTTTTTTTTTTTTTTTTTTTTTTTTTTTTTTTTTTTTTTTTTTTTTTTGAGACAGAGTCTTGCTTTTTAGTTCAGGCTGGCCCTGAGCTTGCTATGTAGCCCAGGCAAACCTGGAACTCGACAATTGAGTGCTGGGATGACAGGCATGAGCCACCTTACTGCAGACTTTCTTATTTTATTTATTTATGTATTTTACTTTTCTACTGTTGGTACTGGGGGGGTTGAACCCAGGGCCCCCACACTTTACCGTGTTCCTAACTCTTTATTGATTTTTAAAATTTTGTGACAGTATCTTGCTAAGTCACTAGACTGCTCAGGCTCAATCTGCACTTGAAGTTCATGACTCTGTCTCCCGGAGTGCTGGGACTGGAGGCTGGTGTCACCAAGCCTTTCCAAACACTGATGTCATCCCATGGCTCCTCTGAGTCATGAGGGAGCCTCGCTGCGGCTGCTGTGCCCTGGGAAGAATTGCCCCTGGCGTTAGCGGGCAGAGGTGGCTCCCGGGAGGACGGCGTGGGCACGTGGAGGAGTGCGTGAGGTCTGGAGCCCCCCCGCTGAAGGCAGCGACGGAAGTGAAGCCAGCCCCCATTTTGCCCTCACAGCATGAAACCTTCTGCAGCCGCCCACGCGAGACCAAGATGGGCCTTTGCCCACAGGGCAGTGCCAGCTGAACGGCCACCACAGGGCTTCCCGGGGCCCGGGGCCGAGGACCTGCCGCCAGAAAGCACTGGCCTCACCAGGCTGCAGGACAGAGAAAGCAGGGAGGGCTTCCTGGAGGGGGACGACCTGGTCCCCGTGAAGAGTCCATTGCGCCCCCCTCTTTACACGATGATCGAAACCGAGAACAGGACGGAGCCCGCCGTGAAACACGCGCGCAGGGGAAAGCAAGGGAGGGCGGAGTGGGGGCGCCGTCTCCAGGCGGAAAGTCACTGGTCCACGGCCCCGAGGAGGGTCTGCGTCCCAGGCCTCCACGGCAGGCGGGGGCCTTCCCGGGGTCCCCAGAGCAGTGGCCAAGGAGCGCCAAGCTGCCCCTTTCGGCTGGGGGACAGAAGAAGCGGTCTCAGGAGTCGGCCCCTGAGTGTGCCCTTCCCACCTGGCCCCCACAGCAACCCCGCGGGACAGCAGACTGCAACGGGGACTCAGAGGCCCCAGAGCGGGCCTGGGACAGGAAGGGGCGAGGATCGCGCAGGCAGGGCAGCCGGCCGCCATGGTCCCGGCTGGGGGACAGCGGGGCCACCAAAACGGGAGGGAGGGGAAGCGATGCCACTGGCTGGGCTGCGTGGCTGCCGGACCTTGGTGCTCTGGCCCTGTTTGGGTGGCCACAGTCCGTGCTCCATGCTCCGGTGCCCAGGGGGCTGTGGGGGGCGCCAGGCCGGGGTCTCACAGGGCAGCTAAGGGAGGAAGCTGTGCAGCGTCAGGTCGTCCCCCTCGCGGTCCTCCCCACCCTCTGCCTTTAGGTTACGGCCCTTGGTCACACCCCCATTGGCCGCAGCAGGGGCTCCCTCGCCCCCATCGGGCAGCAGGGACGAGATGCAGACCATCTCGGTGGGCGAGTAGTTGCGCACAGGGTACGCGTGGCCCTTGCGGGAAAGACGGACTGCCAGCACCACAGTGCACACGAGGAAGACGGTGGCCACCAGCGCCAGGATGAGGATGGCCAGCAGGCACTGCCTCACGGGGATGTGCCCCGAGGCCTCAGTGGGGCTGGGTGCCGTGGAGTTCTTTGTGGGTGCACCTTCTCCTTTGTTCAGGCCCGTGTTGAGCAGGTTTCTGCCTGCCACACTGCGGTCTTTTCCAGTGGCAGGGCGCCCGAAAGAGGTGACAGTGGAGCTGGGTCCACTGATGGAGAACTCCATGGTGCCTGGTTCTGTGGACACAGAGTCTGTGGCAATGGGCTCTGTGGACAGTGCTTTTATGGTTGTGAAACTCATGGGCAGGGCCCCTGTAGCTGCTGGCTGAGTGATCTCCACCTCTGTGGCCACTGGCTGAGTGGTCTCCGCCTCTGTGGCTGCTGGCTGAGTGGTCTCCGCCTCTGTGGCTGCTGGCTGAGTGGTCTCCGCCTCTGTGGCTCCTGATTGAGTGGTCTCTTCCTCTGTGGCCGCTGGCTGAGTGGTCTCCGCCTCTGTGGCCGCTGGCTGAGTGGTCTCTTCCTCTGTGGCCGCTGGCTGAGTGGTCTCTTCCTCTGTGGCTGCTGGCTGAGTGGTCTCCGCCTCTGTGGCTGCTGGCTGAGTGGTCTCCGCCTCTGTGGCTGCTGGCTGAGTGGTCTCCGCCTCTGTGGCTGCTGGCTGAGTGGTCTCCGCCTCTGTGGCTGCTGGCTGAGTGGTCCCCACCTCTGTGACTGCGGGTTGCAGGGACAGACCCTCCTCTCTAAATGGAGCTTCCATGGTGAAAATATTCACAGAGCTCAGTTCTGCAGCCAGATCCACTGTGAATGGGATCTGCTGCGTGCTCAGCTCTGTGGCAGCCTCCACAGTGGGTGGCTCAGAGGTTCCAGGCCCCATAGAAACTGGCCAGCCGAGGTAGTCCTTTAAGTCTGTAGTTGAAACCCCATGGAACTCTAGGAGTGTTTCTGGAGGCTGTGTGAAGTAGTCTGGATAATCGTAGTAAAAATATTCTTCCGGGTTTCTCCGCCTCCGGGCAAGGGCAGGGCCCCGGGCTCCCTGTGCTGCCCCCTCTGGGGGAGAGGCTGTGCCTAGTGGTGCCAGCAGCAGCAGCGGCAGCAAGAGGAAGAACGGAGGCATGGTGCCTGGGGAGACACAGCAGGACATCAGGGCCACCAAGCTCCAAGCACCAAGCTCCAAGTTAGCTCTGGGGCAGCAGTGCCTGGGTGGAGCTGACCCTCAGAGGTGGCAGAAAAGACAAGAAATCCACGGGGGCTGTGATTTCCATAGTACTCACAGAAACTCTGTTTGCCTCCTTATCATTTTTGGCTAAACCTTTTTATTTGTGGACAAGTAAACCACTGGGGTCTAGAAACAAAGTCAGAAGCTGGGCCATTTAGAAGAGGTTATTTACTGGTTCTGGGCCTTGGTGGTTGGGGTTGGGGACCCAGGTGGGACAGAGGGCAAAGCTAAGAAAAAGAAGGAGCTTTATTAAAGGGGTGTTCCAGTACGTGTTACCCACGGGTGCCAGCCAGGGCACAGGATTGAAAGCACGCGCAGGAGGAGGTCAAGTCCTAGCTCTGTCTGTCCCTGAGCTGTGTAACCTTGAGACAGACCCGCAGGTCTTGCCTCCCTGAGCTTCCTATTCCCTCCCTGTAAAGCAGAGAAAAGAAATGGCACCTCTGTCACAAGGCGATGGAGCGAAGGCAGAAAAGGGGATGGATTCAAGAGTTCCAGGAGCACAGACAGCGCTTCCTGTGGCTTAGACCTACGTGTCCCGCCAAAGTCTCGAGTTTACAGAAATGGGGCTCTGGGGAGGCGTTGCTTCCTGCGGCCCTGACTCCCTTAGTGGGTGGGCCCCTCCGTACTCGATGGCATCTTCGGGACCTGATGCAAGGCATGATGTGGGCCTGGTTGGAGAAAGCAGGTCATGGGGGCTACAGCGGGTCCCTGGCTCCTCTCTCTGTGCTTCCCGGCCACTAGGAGGTCGGCAGCCACCCTTCCACCATGGTATTTGTGCCTTGGCACTGAGACTGGGCCGAAATCTCCGAACCTGTGAGAAAGATGAACCTTTCCTCTCTCCTGACTAACTCCTCACAAGTTCGAGCCCGGTCTGGGCAACTTAGATTCCATGTCTCAAAAATAAAATAAATATCAAAGGGCTAGGGTTGTCACTTAGCATTCCTGGGATCTGGTCCCCAGGGCCAAGAGAAAAAAAAAGAAAAAAGGGAAGAAAGGAAAGAAAGAGAAGGGGAGGTGAGAGGCAGGAAAAACAGGGAGGGAAGGGGAGGAAAAGAAAGGGAAAGGAAAAGGGGAAGAGAAAATGAGGCAAGGGAAGGAAAGGAGAGGAAGGAAGGGAAGAAAACCAAAACAAACCTCCCCTTCCTAAGCTGGGGATTTAGCTCAAGTGGTACCGTGCCATCCTTGGACGCACAAGGGCCCCGCTGAGTTCAATCCCTGGTGCCTCAAAAAAAAAAATCGTGTCGCAGTCATGAAAACCTGGCTAGCGCGCACACACACACACACACACACACACACACACAGCATCTTCAGGGCGGCTGAGTCTCTACTCAGGGACAGAATATGTGGCCTAACCTTGGCCCCACTTTCCTGAGGGGCAGGATGAAGACACGGCTCCTAACTGTGCAGAGGCTCACCCCGCAGCCCCACCTGGCTCCTCTGGGTTCCTGGCAGCAGAGCCCTCCGTCACTTCCTGTAAGCAGAGGGGGAGGGGCGAGCTCACAGGGCCCTGCCCCCCCCCTCCTAGACTGCAGCCAGTAGCACACCTTGGAGGGGTCTACTCTACTTTCTGCGGCTGGAGGTGGGGACACGGCGAGAATGGGTCAGGGACTGACTCCCTGTGCCCTCTACCTACCCCCCAATCCTCTGCGTGAGGAGAGAGCTTGGGAGTGAGCCCTGCATTCCCCCCGAGCCATGTGACCCTGGGTGGGTCACTTGCCTTCTCAGAGCCTCAACTTCCTCATCTGTACAATGGGCCATATTGCTTTAAAGAATGGATATAAGGATCAGATGTGCATGTAGGGTGACTGGTGCTGGCTGCCCGCAGAGCTGGTCCATCTGGATTCATCCGGGGTCCTCTTGGGACTTCAGGCAGAGGACAGAGCAAAGGAAAGGCACAGAGATGTCACCAGCCATTGTGGGTTTTCAGGGAAACCTGTTGGGATAAGATGGGGGCACCAGGAGACCTCAAATCTCCCACCCGGGTCCGTCTAGGGTTGCTAGCTTCTCAGGTGCTTCCAGCCTAGAAAGTCCTCTGTCCCCTGACAGTCATTACCTCAGACCCCCTGGTGCTACTGGGCCCCCCAGCCTGGGCCGCGTTGTTTCCTGGGGTTCCTGTGGGATACCACAGCCTGAGATGGGCGGCGCCGAGTGGGCCCCAACTCATCTCTCTTTACTCCTCCGAAGCACTGTCCTTGGAGTGTCCCCTGAGATGGGGAAACTGAGGCTCGCAGGGTCGCATCACTTCCAGGACCACCCTCCTCTTCTCTCCCCAGCTCAGAGCGGGTGAGGACGGTCACTTCCTAGTTACCTCGCTGCTGCCCCAGGAGGAAGCCAGAGGCAGCCCGGTTCCTGTCTTTGGGCCCCAAATCAATTGCTTCTGCCTGAGGCCACACCCAGGGTACAGGGAGGAGCCGTACCCGGCTCCGGGCACCCGATCTGTTGGGATAAATTGGGGGCACTGGGAGACCCTAAATTTCAGGGGCTCAGGCTGATCAAAAGTAAAGCCCGAGGGCCGGAGGGTTAGCTCAGTGGTTCCGGCGCCTGCCTCCCAAGCGCAAGGTCCTGAGTTTGATCCCCCGTAACCACATATAATGTGCTGGGCGTGGAGACACGCCCACCAACAATCAACACTGAATACTACAAAGCCGGACGTGGTGGCTCATGCCTGTAATCCCAGCACTCAGGAGGCAGAGACAGGAGGATTGCTGAGTTTGAGGCGGCTTGCCTGGGCACCATAGTGAAGTAAAGCCCGAGGCCCAGATCTATAATCTCAGCACTCTGAGAGGCCAAATGAGGAGGATGGCTAGTTTGAGTCCAGTTTGTACAATTTATCGACCTAATGAGATCCTGTCTGAAAAAAAAAATTTTTTTTTAAAGAGTTGTAGATGTAGCTCTATGTGAAGGCCCTAGCTTCAATCCTCGGTACCACAATAAATAAATAAGTAAACCCTTAGATCCAAGTGTGAACCGCCTGTAACCCCACTTACTGGGGAGGCTGAGGCAGGAGGATTGCAAGCTCCAGACTAGTCTGGGCAACTTAGGAGACCTTGTTTCAAAATACGTACTGAGCACAGACAGCCCCGCTAGGCCCTGCTGAGTCCCATACACGAACCATTAGTCCCCTTAAAAGGATGGGAGATAGGGGCTAGAGATTTAGCTCAGTGGTTCCAGTGCCTGCCTCGCCACAAGTGCAAGGTTCTGAGTTTGATCCCGGTAACCACATACAATGCTGGGCGTGCCAACTCACACCCACCAGCCATCAATACCACATACCACAGTCCTGGGTGTGGTGGCTCAGGCCTGTAATCCCAGCACTTGGGAGGCAGAGGCAGGAGGATTGCTGAGTTTAAGGCTTGCCTGGGCTACATAGTGAGCTCAGGGCCAGACTGAACTACAAAGTGAGACCCTGTCTCAAAAAAGAAAAAAAGGACGGGAGATGTTACAAATGGCACGAGAAAGATGGGGAAACTGAGGGCCCACTCGGAGTCTAGCCACGTGGCCAGGAAGACAGGAGTGGGACATTGGACCCCACAATCTTCCCGCAGAGCTCACCTCAGCCACAGCCCCTCAGCCCCTCTGACCAAGGCCGTGTCCACTCTTGTCCCCTCCCAGCAGCCCCCCAGGATGGGCCCAGGCACAACGTGCCTCCTCCTGAGGACAGAACCCAAGGTCCTGTACCTGGAGGAAGGTTCTATCACTGAGCTGCATGCCACCCTTTACTTTGAGACAGGATCTCTCTGCACTGACCAGGCTGGGCCCAAACAGGTGATCTTCCTGCCTCAGCCTCCCAGTAGCTGGGATTACAGGCTGGCACCGCCACGCCTGGCCACCTTCCATTGTTGAAAGCTTTTCTCCTGTTTGCTTTCTAAAAATCCACTCCCACAGCGAGAGGGTGGCACACAGCATCTCGCTGGCTGCCACATACCCGGGACTTAGTGGACAGAAGTCACCGTCATACCATTTGCCCCAGCGGCTCACAGATGCTGTGGCTGTCTGTCCCGTGCTGTCCCCACTAGCCTCTGGGTGTTTGGAAGAGGGACACTCAACAGGGACCTCAGCAGAGACAGGCCTGGCGTCCCTGGGGCTCGTTGAGCACCCAGCAAGGCAGGACAGCTAGCTACAGCTGCCTCGTACCACTCTCTCCAGACTTCTCCCATCGTGTTAGTGAACAGACCCCTGCCCACCGGCGGCCCCCACCTGTCAGAGTGCCACTGCACCTGCTCTGCCTAACTCCCTGCAGCGCAGCGCGACTGAAACGTCAGGGAGACTGGTATTCGTTCACCACTCGGTGGCCCTTTTCGAGGCTATGAGTTTTGGGCAGTTCTTTCTCCCTAAGAACCTTGATGTATCAGCCTGATGCAAAGGGAGTGTGGTCCTTTACAGAAAGGAATTTCAGGAAAACTGCCTGGTTTTGTTTTTTTTTTTTCTTTTTTGAGACAGGGTCTCACTTTATAGGTCAGGCTGGCCCTGAGCTCACTACGGAGCCCAGGCAAGCCTCGAGCTCAGCAATCCTCCTGCCTCTGCCTCCTGAGTGCTGGGATGACAGGCGTGAGCCACCACACCCAGGACTGTGGTATGTGGTACTGATTGCTGGTGGGCATGAGTCACCACGCCCAGCACTGTATGTGGTTACTGGGGATCGAACTCAGGACCTTACACTTGTGAGGCAGGCGCCGGAACCACTGAGCTAAAGCTGCAGCCCTGCCTGCTGTATTTTAATGGGGGATGGCTCCCTGAGGACCCCTGTGTAGACAGACAAATGCACAGCGTACGCAGACACACACACCCTAGCCACCCTATCTCCCCGCTCAGCAAAGAGAACTGACAGCCAGGCCCGGGGAACGCAGTGACACAGCATCTCGGGCCAGAAAGTCAGCTTCAAGCTCTCCGCCCCCCAACTGGCGGCCATGCTGCCGTGGGGAGCTGTTCTTCCCCTCCAAACCTCAGTTTTCTCCCCTGCCAAAGGGACCCATGTCCGTGCCAGGGTGCTTGGGTAATCCTCCTCGGAAGGGCCCGCTGCAGCCCAGCCCCTGCAGCTGTGGGCTTTTACCTATGCCGGCTGCAGCAGAGCCTGGTGTGGCGACGTCCCCCGTCAGGGTGTGGCTCTGGGCAGCCCACAGGGAGTCTGGGAGCACCTTGTAAGTCTTTGCCCACGGTCAGGCCCGTGGTGGGTCCAGATCAGGGAGGGTAAAGGAGGAAAATAGGGGTCAGGAGAAGGAATCCCAGGCGCAGGAGCCCTGGGGTGTGGGGTGTGGGGCGTCCCCAGTTCCCACAGACAGGGAAGCAGCCTCGGCCCTCAGCCTTGACCTTCTCCTTTACTGCCCTACAATACCCCAAATACAAATTAGCAAGAGTGTCTAATGATTATTGTTACTATTTTTCTTTGCCTAACCATAGTATCCTAGTTTTAAGATCTTAATAGTTTGCCACGAACAAGCGTCATTTCCTCAATCTCACAGCGTCCAAGAACCGTGTTTTCCCGGCCCTGCGACAGGCAGCTCCAGCACAAGCCCGTGCGCCTCTCCCTTCCAGAGCTCTGCAGACCGACTCTCCGTTCCGTCTCTGGACAACCCTTGTCACCTCTCTGGGGCTCAGTCTCCCACCCAGGAGAAAACGGGGTGGGATGATGTCTAAGGAAAACCCCTGATTTTTCTGATGCTTCTGATGTTTCCATTCAGAACACCCCAGCACTGCAGCTGCAGGAGAGCGAGGCCAGTGGAGAGGGAGGGAAGAGACTGAGGGGATCAGGAACCGGAAGAGGCCAGAGAAGCCCACAGACTCCAGAAAAACCTTAGTCCGAGCTTGGCCTGCCCTCCGAAGGGGCCACAGCTCAGGAAATGCCCAGCAGTTCTGCCCTGCACCCACCAGCAGCTGGCAGGCAGGTCCCCTGGTCCCTTGGGTCCCTGGCCACTCACTCCCTTTGGATTTTGGAACCCGGCACTTACCGAGCTCAGTAGCGTATGGAACAGCTGCTCCGGGGCCTAGAAGCGACTTCTTCGCTGTAGTGACAAGGCCCCAGCCGATGCTCAGGGCACCCACAGTGTGGCACCCCCTGCCGTGTCTCACACCCTGCCAACCCCCCACGGCAGTGTGTAGAAGAAGGAAGCGAGAATGTGGTTACTCAGTCGGGGCCACGTGACAGCCCACACCCCCTTGTTTGTGACAGTTTGGGGGACAACGATGATCAAGACTAGGTGGGCAGTGAGACAGGCGGCTGCGGGGCTCTTGTCACTTTTGGAGCCTGTAACTAGGAGAACAGCGAACGCTGCGTGGAAACCCCCTCCGGGGAGGGGCCCCTGGTTAGGGTGTGGCCCACCCAGAGGGAGGCCACAGCGTCCGCACCAGCAAGGACAGAGAGGCAGCAGGGACCCGCCCTGGAGGCTGCGCCCCAGGACACAGCCGGCCATCCAGGCTTGGCAGCAGACCGGAGGCGCCTCTTCTTTTCAGGGTCTAACCTCAGGTCTTTCTATAGTGGTTCCCTGGGAGCTGGATTACAAATCCCACAGGGCAATCAATACTTGCTCATCAGTTTTTTAGGTTTTTTTTTTTTTTTTCCTGGTACTGGGGATAGAAGGCAGGGTCTTGTACATGCTGGGCAAAGGCACTAGCACTGAGCTATATGCCCAGACTTTTTAAATTTTATTTTATTTTGGATTTTTGAGACAGGGCCTCACTCTGTAGTCCAGGCTGGCCTCAGATTGACAGTGATCCTCCTGCTTCAGCCTCCACAAGTGCTGGGATTATAGGCGTGGACTACCACACTTAGCTAGGAACTGCTTATCTCATTTCTCATTCTTAACTGGTTTATCCAGCCATTTGGCACCCAGCCAGGATGTACTGATTCCCAAAGCCAACAGCTCCGGACTCTCTTTTTTTTGTTGTTATTTTTTGCTTCTGTTTTTTGAGGCAGGGTCTTGCTGTGTACTTCAGGCTGGCTTTGAACTCACTATGTGATCCTTTTGCCCCAGCCTCCAGACCACTGGATTGATTACAGGCTTGCACCACCACACCCAGCTTTGCTTTTCCCCTCCGTGGCTGTTTTTGTCAGACCGGGTGGCCAGAGAGTAAACAAGATGACAGATCATTATCACACGGAAGTGCGATAAATGTCACTCTGTGGTGAGAGGAGGGAGGGGTGACTGGCTGGAGAATCTTCCCAGGAGAAAGGACATTTGAGATGACAATTAGCGCTGGCTGCACGGGCAGCCCGGGGGCAGCGCGGCTCAGAAGGTGAGGGCTGGGCGGTCCCCTCAAGTCAGCTGTGGCTTTGGGCCAGATGGGGGCTCGGAGGACACAGACAGAAGCACACACACCCTGCCACCCACACACTGTCTTCAGATGAAGAAGGCACAGGGTACCAGGGCAGAATTTCAATCTTACTAAGCAGCTACAGCCAGGGGAAACCAAAAAGCCATCCCTGTACAGATAGGGAAACTGAGGCCCCCAGGAGGAGAAGTGAGAGCCCGAGAACCCCCAGGCTTCCCCCTCATCCCCAGGTTTCAAACTGCCAGCCTTTGGGGACAGGGGGCTAAGAAGCAAAGACCCAACCCACGTGAGAGCGAGAGCCTACACCCAGGTCCGAGGAAGCAAGGGCCACCCGGCCCGACACCTGGTTTCCCACAGAATGTTTGCTGACACATAACCATTGTGAAATTCAAGCTTCCATTGCAGTGAATCAAGTTTTCTTGGCTATAGCAGCACGCATGGTGCGCAAGTGTCTTTGGTGGCCAGTCACGCCTCAGTGCAGGGCAGGGCGGCCGGCTGACCCGCAAAGCCTCTGAACGCACACGCCGGGCGGGGGTCCTGCCCCTCTCGCCCACACCAGAGCTTATCTGATGGTCAGAGCCGTCCCTAGGGAGGAAGGGACTGTGGCTCACAGAGAGCTGTGCTCAGATTCAGTGAGTCGACGTGGAGGCCGGGCAGAGGCCCCGCAGCTCCGGATCTGAAGCCCAGTGGGTCGGGAGCAGCTCACAGCCAGTTTGGCTTTGTAGAGGAGCAAATATTTCTCAGACGACTCTGGTTCGCGTTGTCTGTGTGACAACCATGAAACCACATCGCACTGCACCTGTCAGACTCAAGCATTCAAAGGGGGCAGGGTTTGGCTTCTAGCAATGGAACCCAGAAATGTGCTCCACTCGGAACTCAAGGACCAAACCAATGGCATCAAACATAGGAGAAATATTGAGGAAAAAAACCCAGAAGACCTATGCTTTAGAAATCTATTCCTTGGGAATAGGATGCATGTGTTTAAGGTACATTAAAACCACGGGCAGCAGTGAATGACTATAACCTTAGCGCTCTGGGAGGCTGAGGCGGGAGAACTGAAAGTTCAAACCCAGCCTGGGCAACATACCAAGACCTTGTTAAATAAATAAATAAATAAATTTAAAAGAGCTGGGACTGTAGCTCCGTGCAAAGGCCTTGGGTTCAACTTCCAATACCACAAAAAATAAATGTCCTAGGGGCTGGGGATTTAGCTCAGTGATTCCAGCATTTGCCTTGCAAGTGCAAGATCCCCAGTAACCCACATACCACGGTGCCAACTGTAGTGACTCACACCCACCAGCAACCAGTACCACATACCACAATGCTGGGTGTGGTGGCTCACACCTGTCATCCCAGCACTCGGGAGGCAGAGGCAAGAGGATTGCTGTGAGTTCAAGGTTTGCATGGGCTACATAGTAAGCTAAGGGCCAGCCTGAACTGCAAAGCGAGATCCTGTCTCAAAATACATACATACATACATATATACATACATAAAAATACATTTAAAAATGTACTAGATTAAATAAAGTAAATTAAACTGGAGACCAGCGCTGTTATCCCTAAGCAGGTAAAACCAGTTAGGCTTTATAAGTGCATCAAATTGCACTGACCCACAACTCCAAGTGAAACTGAAGCTATTTCTTTTCTTTTTTTTTTTTGAGACAGGGTCTCACTTTGTAGTTCAGGCTGGCCCTGAGCTCACTATGGAGCCCAGGCAAGCCTCAAACTCAGCAATCCTCCTGCCTCTGCCTCTGGAGAGCTGGGATTACAGGTTTGAGCCACCAAACCCGGCATTTGTGCTATGTAGTACTGATTGCCGGTGGGCTTGAGTCACCATGCCCAGTATTGTTTTATGTGGTTACTGGGATCCAACC
Organism: Thryonomys swinderianus; assembly: GCA_004025085.1. NCBI lineage: Eukaryota > Metazoa > Chordata > Mammalia > Rodentia > Thryonomyidae > Thryonomys > Thryonomys swinderianus. Next base: position 14,885 of record PVIC010042628.1, read on the forward strand.
AGGAACCTTGTGCTTGTAGGCAGGCACAGGAACCATTGAGCTACATCTCCAGCCCTGAAGCTATTTCTTGTGAATGCTGAGAAAAAGGAAAACAGAACTTATGCTCAACCAACAGGCAGACTTATAACAAATAACTAGCCACTTCCCTGTGATATAGAACAGATAAAGCAACGTCTGAACAGTTATATAGTGTCTTTACTTTCCTCTGCCCCTAGCCCTGCATTCATGAGCCTTACAGAGCAGCAGTCAGGCCAAAAGCCACCGCCAGGACCACATAGGATGGTCAGGTGGAAAACACAAACCAGAGGCTCATGAGACTGGGTACTGGCCTTGAGCTTGCTGTGTGTCTCGAGGGGAATCACTTGGTCTCTCTGAGCTCACCTTGTCTGGAAAATGAAGCACTGGGCCCTGACGTGGAGAGCTACTCCACAGTAAGCACAACTCTAATGGAACCTGGTAAACCAGGTGCAGTGGTTCACACCCTTCCTCTGTTATTCGGATGGCTGAGGCAGGAGGATCACATGTTGGAAGCCAACCCAGGCAATTTTACCTAGCAGGCATAAGGCCCTGAGTTCAATCTCCAATACTGTCCAAAACAACACACACTCTCTCTCTCTCTCCCCTTAGTAATACCATAGAACAAAGACAGGAAGTACTGTGTGATCAAAGCCAGCAAAGCTTAGCTTCAATCCAGTATGTAGCACCAGATGTACAGTGGTAAACTACACATTCAGTCATCAAGGGAAACTTTTTTTTTTTTTTGCTTTTGAGACAGGGTCTCGCTTTGTAGTTCAGGCTGGCCCTGAGCTCACTATGTTGCCCAGGCAAACCTGGAACTCAGCAATCCTCCTATCTCTGCCTCCC
>PVIC010042629.1:0-15736 GCA_004025085.1 Thryonomys swinderianus
AGTGCTCCAAGTACACAACTCAAGTGCCCACACTGATCCCAGGGAGGAAATGACCATAGTCACCTTCCCTCTGCAGATGGCAAAAGAAGGCTCAGAAAGGTTAAGCATCTTTTCCAAGGGCAGTCAGGAGTTCCAGAGCCCACATGCTTGGCACTTTAGTGAAAGAAGATTCAGAAGGCACAGTCTTGAAAAGGAGGTTAGGATCAAGTTAAAGAGGGTGAAATGTTTTCACCCATGTGCCAAGTGAAGACCAATCTGAAAACTAAACGAGCTGGCACCTGCTGGGTTACAGTGGTGCAAACTGGTAACAAGAAAGACCCTGATGGCTGGACACACCAAGCCTTGGCCAGGGCCAGGGCTCTCAAAGGGAGACTGCTGGGCCCCAGAGGACAAGAGCCAAGCAATCTACAGTGTGCTAAAAGGAGGGTCACCACCCACGTTCCCACAGAAAGCCAGGTGGTTAAGCAAAAGCTTGACCCATCCAGGCAGCTGACATGGATGGAGGAGCTAGGAAGCTCGGCACACAGTTCCAAAAGTAATGTCTGAGGAGCTGGGAGTGGTGGCTCGTACCTGTAATCCCAGCACTCAGGAGACCAAGGCAAAAGGATTGCTCCAAGTCTGAGGCTTGCCTGGGCTACACAGTGAGTTCAAGGCCAGCCTGAACTACAGAGAGACCTCATCTCAAAAATTTTTAAAAAACAAATAAACAGAATAATGCATAAGGAGCCTTGACTGACCTTAATAGATAGTAAGAGGTTAATTCTGATTAGTGCAGATCTTACTTTAACTTAGTCTTGAACAGCCCACAGAAAAGTACAATGTAGCCAAAAAATATATTAAAGTAATAGTAACATAGGCTCCACATAAAAGGGGGCCCCAATTACTGGCCCCTGATGACAGCTTCCACCTATACCTGTAGACAGGTGTAGGAGCCAGCTGGTTACAATTGCTTATTCCAATCCTCTAAAACAACATCTGGACACAGCTCCTTCTCCATTCTGCCTTTCCATTCTGAGGAATGCTCTGGTCATACGTGCTTTAATCTCCTGGTAAAGTTCATTTATTTTCACCAAGAGTCTGCCAAACTCCTAGACATCATAAAGATGAAGCAACAATAAAGGTGCCTGGGCTGGGGATTTAGCTCAGGTGGTACTGCACCTACTATGCAAGCACAAGGGCCTGAGTTCAATCCCTAGTACTGCAAAAAAATAAAGGTGCCTGGGGTCCACTGCCTCCCTGCAAAGTCTGCCCAAGGAGGCACACACACCATGCTTCATGTAACATGTGATCCCCAGGTAATTGTGGTAATGTACCTGCAGCTCTATAGGAGACACACACCAAGATCCAGGCAGTACACTAATGTCCCAGAAGCCCTGAGAGTTCATGGGACCTGTGAAAGTCCACTCTTCTATCTTGGATTCTTCCCTCTATCGCGCCTGTTCCCCTTCTTACTCATCCATTTATTACTGCCATGCCTAGTGAGTCTGTTTTGATGTCAGAATTCAAACACTGGTCTGCCTAACACCAAAGCCCTGCTCGTCGTAGCGTGTTTCTCTGGCTCTGAGACTGCAGCTTGGTGTACAGGAGGCCACAGGAGAGGAAGTGAGGCCCAGCTCCAGGACAGAGGCGGTGACAATGGAGACACAGCACTATCAGCTCACAGGGAAGTCACCGGGGCTGCATCTTCTCCCTATCAGTCAAACTACACACTACCCTTCGAAATGGAGACAAGTCTGAAGCAGGCTTGGAGGCCTGGGCCAGCCTTGTGTGGTGACCGCCTCGTACTCACTCGAGTACCCTCGAGGAAGTCACTGCCCCTCTGTACTGCTGGGCCCACAGGCTGGGAGTGAGGAGGAAGATAGGAGATGGCACCCTGCACACCCCAGGGTACAGCTGTGAGGTCTAGGCCTGGACAGGCAGGCAGCCAACACCAGCCCAGGGCCCCAGACAGGGGCAGCACTGAGCTTGGCTACTTTAACTTCTCCGTGCTATAGCATCCTCATCCTGATGGGTAAGAACAGAAAAAACACTGATGGCTGAGGATTAAACATATCATCTGTGAGGTGTTTATAACAGTACACAGTACGGAGAAGGCCCACCATTACTGCTATATATTTTTTTTCTTTTGACAACAATGGTAATACACAGGAGCTGGGGTGCAGCTCAGTGGTAGAACACTTGCTTAGAGGGTACAAAGCCCTGCATTCAATCCCTGCCTGGTACAGCAAAAGGGCAACAGTTGCGTGCATGTAGTCTTTCAAGGGGTGGGTGGGTGGGTGGGTGTGTGTGTGTGTGTGTGTGTGTGTGTGTGTGTTTGGGGGCTTTATATTTTTCTTTTTTGGTACTAGAGGTTGAACTCAGGGCCTCACATATGCTAAGCACAAAAGCACTTAACTCCTGAGCTGGGCCCCATCCGTATACATTCTTTTATTAACTGAATTTTTTACTTGGGTATTTTTGAAGGAGCTTCCTCTTTTCTTTTCTTTTCCTTTTTCCTTCCCCTCCCCTTTTCTCTTTTCTTCTCAACAAGGTTTCAATATGTTATGTAGTCAAGCTAAACCTGAAACTCACAATCCTCCTGCCTCAGCCTCCCAATTACAGGACAACATGTACCCAGCTTGTTTTTTGTCTGTTTAGTTTTTTATTTTTTGAGACAGTTTTGCTATGCTGCCCAGGATGGTATCAAACTTGTGGGCTCAAATGATCTTCCCACCTCAACTCTTGCACTGATTGGGACTCCTGGCATATGCCACTGTGCCCAGCTTTTTTCTGTGTCCAGCTCATTGCATGTGAAAATGTTTCCACATATACCTTCTAATCTGCATCACAGCTCGCTAACCTTAAGGGCTGTGACTGTCATTAATTTTATCATCTCCCACTGGCATCTCCAAGTTTGGATCTCTGTACTGTGATGAATATCACGCAGGTCAGCAATGGGAACCACTCAGAGCCAAGTGCCCAAACTGCCACCCGAAAGCCACTTACTTATTGCAAAGTGCCAACGCTGCAATATATCTGAATGCTGAGGTTTTAGTTTGGAAAAACCAACTTACATATTAACATCTTTGGTCCTAAAAAAAAAAAAAAAACCACAATACTGCTTTGCAAGCTCAAAGTCCTGAGTTCGATGCCTGGTACCAGAAAAATAAAAGGAAGAAGACAATAATATGTATGCCATAGGTTCCCACCAGTGTGATGCATGCATCTTAATTTCCCTAAATACATTTGCTTTAACTACACAAATTCAATGAGCTTGAAATACCTGGGCCCTGAAAGATGGCTGGCCCCAGGGGCTCCCTGTCATCCTGGTCCTCCTCAGTGCTTCTCAGAGCAGGTGCCGCAGGCCCTGGCGTCTCAGCCCCCGGGAGGACTGGCAGGGGACAGCCGGATTCAGAAACCTGTCTCCCTGGAAATGAGGTGGACAGAAAGTCACTATCATTCTGTGATGTGGGACAGTTGCTGAGACCAAAATCCTGGGTTCTGCCCCAAGCTCTGCCCCAACGCTGTGTGCATGGGTGAATCCTTTCCTGCCCAGACCGTGTTCTCCCCAGCAGGACGGTGCAATCACTGGACATGGCAGTCCCACACTGGCCTTGCGCTGACTCCGTGGCCTCACACTATTGACCTCACCCACACCTTGGCTTCACATGAGTTACTTTCAGCCTCTGAGCCTCTCTTCCCACCTACAAAGTGGAGTCTGTGAAAATAATGTCCTTCTGCTTCCAACCCAGGGCTGTTGTGAAGCCTTGGAGGAACCAAGGTCACACTTGGAGGGCCATACCCTATGGTGTCATCAGCGGCCAGCCTGCGCTAGGCCCCAGGAGAGGTTCTGGCTTCCTAAGGAACCCCCTCTCCCTGAGTTTGGGGTTTCAAAGTCTTTCACTGTAAACAAACCTATGTGCAAACACTGAAGGCTAACAGCTGAAATGGCTCAGGAGGACAGTGATGGCTGAGCGCACGCTGAGGCCTGGGTTCAACCTGAGTGCTACAAAGAAAAGAAGGCAAACCCAAAAGTAATGGACATCTTCCGTCTTCTCCAAAGTTGCTGGTGCCAGTCTGGGTTGGAGGACAGGACAGGCGTCCACCTGGCTTCCCAGTCAAAATCACAGACAGAACAGACCAGACAGCTTCCTCCCGGTCTTCTACCCTGGAAGTTCTGTCTCTGGTCACTGGTCCGTGCAATACCTGCTCTCTCACCAAGACATGGAGGAAAACCGTCAGCGAGGACAGGAGACCAGAGAGCCACACATGTGTGCCTGTGGTGGTGAGAAGAGATCCTCATGTGAGCCCCTGTCGACCACCTGGGGGACAGCTGCGCAGAGCCCAGGCCACCAGCACCCACAGCCGACGGCCCTGCTGGTAGAACCATGGGTGTGGCGGACACACGTCTGTCTTCCTGTACACAGGATGGCTGGCTGTGTGACTTCTTTGTTCTCTGCTCTGAACTCTCAGTGTCCCAGATCCTCCAGTGAGCACAAACCCGACTGGAAGCCAAGCCATGAGCTCATGGCATCTTGCCAGGGATTCCAGCCATGGCAGATTTTGTATTGGGCTCACTAGCAAGGAAACCACTCAGACAAAGGGGGCCAAGGTGCTGGGCCCACCTCTGCCCCAAAAGGTGCTCAGGGGACACCTGCTCATCTATCCCTTGTCAGCTCACCTCCGTCAGCTGTCACCACCCGGCCCTAAGTGTGGCCTCTGTAGCATTTCTGCACGCTGAGGCCCTGGCTGACCCAAGAGCCTGGATCCCCTGGTGGGCGGGACCCAACACAGTACCCAAGGGACTCGGCTGCCATGAGGCCCTTCAACAGTGAGCTCACCCCAGAAACTTCCCTCACACCCCTCAAGTCAGACGGTCATACAAGGTTACACATTTGTTTTTCTTCTGCAGCTGACCTGGCTGGCACGGATCCATCTAGAGCAAACGGAAATGGCTGTGCAACACCCAAGGAACCCCAGTGCCAGCTGCCCACAACATGTACGCTCAGAGCTCTCTGTGCTCTTTTGCTTTTCCTTCTCATCCCTCAGCTTGACCCTCACACACACACGCACACACGCGCGCGCGCGCGCGCGCATACACCACATACCATTCAAAACTCCCAGCTAGCCAGGCGTGGTGGCTCACGCCTGTAATCCCCACACTGGGGAGGCAGAGACAGGAGGATTGCTGAGTTCGAGGCTTGCCTGGGCTACATAGTGAGCTGAGGGCCAGCCTGAACTACAAAGCGAGACCCTGCCTCAAAAAAAAAATTAAAAAAATAAAACTCCCAGCTAGACACAAAATCAGATGAGTCTGAGGCAGGTCCCATCTTCCTAAGGCACTGTTCCAGCTCTCAGAGAACTTCCCCGCCATGGGGGTGATGCACTCCCCCTCAATCATGCCCTGGATCGGGGACAGGATGCTACCCCTCATCAGGACTCTAAGTTTAAGTAACACAGTGATGTCCCAGGATCCTGACATCAAGCTGGTTTGGCAAAAGCCACAAAGTACCAGGTGCATCTCTCAGTGGCAGAGCACAGGGAGGCCTGGGTTTAATCCCCAGTACTACAAAATAGACAAAAGAAGTGATAGGTCATTTTAAACTGCCAAGACTCACGCTGGGAAGAAACTCGAGGGGGATCTAAGAGACCTACTTAAACAGGGTGCACAGGGAAGGTACTCTGAGCACACACCACCAGGCAGAGTCCCCGAAGAGGGAGATCAGCCACAGAAGAACACGGAGACACAGGAGGGACAGGGCTCCAAGGACAGCAGCGCCAGGCCCCGAGGGGAGCACCATGGGTGCCACATAGTGAAGGCAGTCGCTGGTGTCTGAGCTGCAGTGGAGGGGGACAAGAGCTGGGCAGGTCAGAGCCGGGGGCCTGCACCAGGCACAGTGAGGCAGAACCTTGCATGAGCCCTGAGAATTGAGGATGTTGCCAAGACCATGTTACCCCAATGCCCGACTGCTCCCTCTTGCATCCCAGCAACCCGCTGGAGCTGTGTGACTGGCTCGTCACTTCAGGGCAAAGCACTGCCTCTTTCCTTCCTCTCTTCCTGCCACAACGACCCTGAAAGCCCTGAGTTCCCAATGACACAGGCTTCGGGACACAGGAGGTGAATGGCTCAGGTACACACCCCCATAATCCCAACTCTCAAGGAAGCTGAGGCAGGAGGATCAGAGTTCAAACTCAGGGGACAGGGATGTAGCTCAGTAGTGGTTGTGTGTCTGCTTGAAAAGAACAAGGTCCTGAGTTCAACTTCCAGTATTGCAAAAACCCACAAAAATCCAGAGTTCAACGAGAGTTGCTAGGGCAATTTAGTGACTAGAATAGACTAGTGACCTTGTCTAGAATAAAAAATACAAGTGACTGGGGGTGTAACTCTGTGCAAAGGCTTTGAGTTTGATCCCAGAACTAAAAAACAAAATGCAGGTCACACTAGATTTCATATGAGAAATAAGTCTTTGTTGTGTGAACAACTGAGATTTCAGGGCTCCTGATATGACACAGCAGGAACTAGTGAGGACAGCTTCCTACACAGCAGGAGTCTGACAAACCAGAGCTCACTTCACCCCCACTCACAAGTCCCTGTGAAACTCAGGGATCAGGTTCTCATTTGTTTGTTGGGCTTTGTCTGTTTCACAGTATTTAGGATTGAACCCATGATCTTCACAGTGAGCTCTACCTCCAGTTCTTTTTAATTCTTTTATTGTGTTCAAGGCTAGCCTGGGCAACATAGTGAGCTCAGAGCCAGCCTGAACTACAAAGCGAGACCCTGTCTCAAAAAGGGGAAAAATTAGCCGGGCGTGGTGGCTCATGCCTGTAATCCCAGCACTCAGGAGGCAGAGACAAGAGGATTGCTGAGTTCCGAGCTTGTCTGGGCTACACAGTGAGCTCAGGGCCAGCCTGAACTACAAAGCGAGACCATGTCTCAAAAAAAAGGGGGGTGATTAAATAAAGAAATAAATCTTTTATTGTTGTTTGCTCGTTTTGTTTTGTTTTTTTTTAAAAGGGTCTTGGGACATCACTATGTTACTCAAACTTACAATCCTCCTCCATCAGCCTCCCAGAAAGAAGGCTGGGATCACAGGCATGTGTACCACTTCCAGATGATTTTTTTTTTTTAAATCACCATCCCAGGGCTGGAGGGTTAGCTCAGTGGTTCCAGCACCTGCCTCGCAAGCACAAGGACCTGAGTTCAATCCCCAGTAACCACATCCACGCCCACCAACAATCAACACCGCATACCACAATGCTGGACGTGGTGGCTCAGGCCCGTAATCACAGCACTTGGGAGGCAGAGACAGGAGGATTGCTGAGTTTGCGGCAGCTTGCCTGGGCACCATAGTGAGCTCAGGGCCAGCCTGAACTACAAAGTGAGACCCTGCCTCCAAAAAGCAAAAAAAAAAAAAAAAAAAAAATCACCATCCCATACATTCTGAAGCTTCCTGGTTTTATTTATAAGCAAAATAGAAGGAAAAATACTTCTACAGATTTTCAGAGTGAGAAAGTGGGCTGGACAGTAGCTAGTGAGGTAAACAAGCACGGCTTAGGGTCAAGCAAGCCTGCCTTCCCATTGCACCCCATTAACGCACAAGCCACACAATGCTGGGCTAGCTACCCAATCTGTGAGACTCAATTTCCAGTCTATGAAACGGGGTGCTTGAGATGTGAGTCCTTCCCAGCACCCACAGGCCTGAGCCCACTGCAGGACAAAGGGTTGTGATCAAGTCACACTGTTCCCTGGAGGCTGGAGGCTGTGTCAACAGACCTAGGAGGGAGCCGCCCATGCCTCCGCCTGGGCCTCTCCTGGGCTTCTCCCAGAGCCCCACTCGGTCCCAGCCCTGCTCGTGGAAGGAAATGACTCTCAGAGTTGCTCAACCACGGAAAGGCTGCATGGGAACTGCACAGCCTAAAAAGAAAAGCCCTGGGAAGATAGTGATGGCAAAGAGGAAGGTGAAAAGGTGAAGGTTGGTCACCTCCCTCAAGTCCCTCAGAAACCTGAAGTGAAGCTGGGTGTGGTGGTGGCCTAAACCTGTGACCCCAGCATTGGGGAGGCTGAGACAGGAGGATTTCAGGAGTTCAAGGCCAGCCTGAACAACATACCAAGATCCAGTTTCAAAAAAAAAAAAACAAAGAAACCTGAAGCAGCTCACTCTTGCACACTGCTAGTATCTGAGACCTCACGAATACACATAATTAGTTTTTCCACAATAACTTGTGATGGTAAAATAGTGTTGAAAACTGTTGGTACCATAAATTGTGCCAGTGAAATCTGAAACAGCCCCCATTCTATGAAACAATGGAATACTTCCCAAAATAGAAGGTATCTCTTATTGCTCTTCTTCTTCCCTCCCTCTTCCCCTCCCCCTCCTCCTTATCCTTCTTGTGCTCTGGCTAAGTTTCTCAGGCTGGTCTCTAATTTGCAGTCCTCCTGCTTCAGCTTCCTGAGTACACAGGATCACAAGTGCATGCCAATACCTTCTCTGCAGCTGGCTCATGAACTATTTTGGGGCAATGAAAGACACTGGGAACTGAACCCAAGTCTTCATGCACTGAGCTATCTCCAGCCCTTCTTTTTATTGATGCTACGGAATCAAACTCAAGACCTCCTGCATGGTAGGCCTGTCCTCTACCACAGAGCTACAGTATATCCTGGCCCCCACTCACACGCTTTTAAAAAATGTAATAAAAGTAGATATTAATAAATTGTTTCCTTTTAAGAACCATCTTTCTTTTCCTTTGAAACAAATTCTTGCTATGTGGCCCATGCTGGTCCCAGACTTACAATTCTCCTGCCACAGCCCCTTAGTAGCTGTGACCATGGGCTGATGCCATCAGACCCAGCCCTAACAGTCTTTCCTGGCTTTACTTCTAGACTCAAGCAATACTCCCTTCCATAAGACAGAGTGGGTGATGGTCCGGCGAAGGAGGCTGGCTCACTGACAGAGAAGGCCTGAAAACAGAAACAAAGCCAAGAGTTCATCACCGTTCCAAAGCTAGCCAGCAAACTCGTGGTGCTAGGCCTCATGGCACTGGTGGCCTAAGCCTGCCCTTTCCCCAGCGGTGGCCCACATCATCCACACTCCCCTGCTGTCCTCTACATGCCCCCTCCGCACCCAGGATTGGAGCTCCAGGTGGCCGGAGAGCTAGGGACTTCTTAGACCTGTTAAGCAAAAACTATAAGAAGCCGTTGTTTTGGACTAAGCTCCTGGACTAAGCCCCTCAGAACAGGGACAAGAACAATCAGGCCCACACCAAACCACATGGCCCCCACACAGCAGGCTGTGCTGGCCACACAGAGCCCCCACCCCAGCCGAGGCCACAGCCAGCTACCTCCTCTGAGCCCTGTCTGCACTCTGCTTCCCCTTCACATATGGTAGAAGGACAAAGATGAGCCAACTGACTGGCCCTGGATGAGGACACTGCCACGGAGAGGAGGCGGCAACCCAACCTGTGACCGGCAGCGTGAACATGGTCACGACAGGGCCTCACTGTCAGGGCAGACCTGACTTGAATGTGATCATACGCGTCCCCTTGGACCACTGGTGATCCATGCTCCCCACGCCCGGCCAGTGCTTGTTCTTGAAAAATCAAGAAATAAAGCCTTGGTTTCGCTGCCCCCTTCAGTCTTCAGTATGATCAATCTGTTGCACATCATCAAACCTCTGACAGGATGGTTCAGAGCAGTACTCCACTGAGGTGAGCCCCATCTCCTTTATCCATCTGTGTGCCAGTGGACATAATGTACTGCAAACATGTGCTAATAAAAATAGTCTTAAATGTCAAAATAGAAGCCAGGCACAGCGGTGCATGTCACTGTCCCAGCACTCAGGAGCCTGGGGCAGGGCAACTGCCAGTTTGAAAATAGCCTGGGATACAAAGAAAGAGGCTGTTTTAAAATTAAAAAAAAAAAAAAAAAAAAAAAAAAAAAAAAAAAAAAACAGAGTCCCAGGTGCTAAGATCTGCTACCTTAGCTAAGCTGCTTACTGCCCTTCTGACAAATCAAAATTAGAGTGGTGGGGCCGGAGGGTTAGCTCAGTGGTTCCGGTGCCTGCCTCGCAAGCGCAAGGACCTGAGTTCGATCCCCGGTAACCACATAGAATGCTGGGCGTGGAGACACACCCACCAATAATCAACACCACATACCACAATGCTGGATGTGGTGGCTCACGCCTGTAATCCCAACACTCGGGAGGCAGAGACAGGGAGGATTGCTGAGTTCGCAGCGGCTTGCCTGGGCACCATAGTGAGCTCAGGGCCAGCCTGAACTACAAAGCGAGACCCTGTCTCAAAAGCAAAAAAAAAGATTAGAGTGGTAACAGCCAAATTGCCCCAAGAAACCAGTCTTGGCAGCACAATTGTGAGGGACCTGCTGCTCTGATCCCTGACAAAACAGTGAAAGGAAACAACCTGATCCCTGTCCACAATTCTCCTAGTCCATGGGGGGCGGGTACTGAGGAGGAACTCAGGGCCTTCCCCCCCGCCCCAGCCACATCCCCCGGCCTTTTAATTTTACTTTTTCATTGCTTGGGGTCAAACCCAGGGCCTCTGCACAATAGACCTTGCTCCACCACTGAGCTCCCTCCCAGGGCCCTTGTTTCTGCTTTCTTCTGCCTTTTCTTCTCTTTAAAACCAGCTTTATTTATTGGAACACTTACGCTATCATGAAGGAAGATGTTCCCATGTCTGTGATTGAAAATAAGGCCAGTCAACACCCTTAACCTAAACTTATGATTTCATTTCTTGAACTTCCCACCCAATTTATTGTTTCAGGTGGCTTCAAGGGAGGCCTTCATCCATCAGAAGAGGTGGCAGCCCGAGCACAGGGACCAGTAAAGACTGGAACAAAAACATCAGTGTGGTCCCTTTGATAGCTCAGCTGGGAGAACAGAGGACTGTAGTTGCAACTTCTAGTAGGAGAAAAATCTCAGTGTGCCAACCAACATATGCCTAGGCCTGATCCTCGGCTGCAATCAGGAGAACTGATTAGAAACTAAGAGCCTGAAGCTTCTAGGTTCTCCTGAGAACTGCACTGCCAAAGAAACCACAGACCTGGGCTCAGAGGACCTTGTGATTCTTTGAGCCCTGCAGTTTTCCTCCAGCCTCCAAGCCCACACCAGCAAGACATGGGTGTGCTAGACCCCATCCCAGAGTCTCTGGAAGACTAGATGAGGTGGGGCCACTGACTAGCATGTTTGTTGTTTTGGGGGCTTTGCAGGGTGCTAGGGATGCAGGCTCCACTGCAGGCAAGCCCTCCGTCATTGAGCTACATCCCCAGCCCCAATAACCTGAACTTCTTACAATGCCCCAGGTGGTTTTCTTAGGAAGCTTTGAGAGTCACAAATCTACTGGGGAGAGCCAGAGGGGCAGAACCCACTTCCCTGGCAGACAGTGCCTCCTGCCAAGTCACTACAGGTGAGCAACCATTTCTCACGGGGCTTTTATTCCTACTCCAATCCCACCAGTGAACATTGTTTCAGGGAAGGGGGTGCAGAAAGCATCCCCAATGGGACTTCCTGGGTGATTGGCACTGCCTCTGCTCTGCAGCTTTTGTTACAGTTAAGTTTGAAGCCTCAGAAGACTCACTCAGGCTTAGAAGTCTCTGTTGTTACAGACGATTGTTATACTTGCTTCTCCATTAGAGGTGCAGATCTGTGCACTGTTCTAACCAATGGAGCTTGTAGCCTGTACGCTATACTAGCCAATGAGATGTGTAATTTTTTTTTTTTTTGAGACAGGGTCTTGCTTTGTAGTTTAGGCTGGTCCTGAGCTCACTAAACCCAGGCAAGCCTCAAACTCGGCAATCCTCCTGCCTCTGCCTCCTGAGTGCTGGGATTACAGGCTTGAGCCACCAAGCCCAGCACTGTGGTATATGGTACTGATTGCCAGTGAGTGTGAGTCACCATATTATTGTATGTGGTTACCAGGGATCAAACCTGGGGACTTGCACTTGCTAGGCAGGCACCAGAAACACTGAGCTAAATCTCTGGCCCAAGATGCATGATCTTGTAACCAACAGAACTGCTGAGCCTAACCCATGAGATGATTCTAAGTGTAACTCCATCCCAACAAGGACACAAAATGGCCTTTTGGGGGACAGATCCCCCTGCCAGTATTAGAATAAAGCTACACACTTTGCCTCCAAACTCCCTCCCAAAGAGACTTCTTCAAGAGAGGTTCCCAGCCTCTCTTGCAACCAGGTATGCTCAGCAATGAGCCTCTGGATAATGGCTCAGGAGAGAACATGACATAAGAGGCAGATGTTCCCCTGGCCCAGTGGCATGAGCGAGAAGGAAATACAACTCTCAGTGAAGCTACTCTAGCCATGCTCCATTAAACTGAGGACCTCAAATGCCAATACACCAGACTACCAAGCATTGGTGAAGAATTCAGTAGCTGGGCCAGGGATGTAGCTCAGTGGCGCTGTCACCTGCCTTGCAAACTCGAGGTCATGAGTTAGATCCCAAGTACTGAAGAAAAAAAAAAAGAATCAGTAGTAGTACACACTTGTAATTCCAGCACTCTAGGAGACTGGGGCAGGAGGCTTGCAAAGTTCAAGGTCAGCCTGAGTAACTTGGGAGAACCATCTCAAAAATAAAAAATAAGGACCGGGGATTTAGCTCAGTGGTTCTGGCACCTGCCTTGCAAGCGAAGGTCTTGAGTTTGATCCCCAGTAACCATGTACCACAATGCTGGCTGTGATGACTCATACCCACCAGCAACCAGTACCACACACCACAATCCCAAGCATAATCTCAGCATTGGGAAGGCAGAGACAGGATTGCTATGAGTTCCAGGCTTGCCTGGGTTACACACTGAGTTCAAGACCAGCTTGAACTACAAAGTGAGACCCTGGCTCAAAATTAAAATAAAATTAAATTAAATTAAAAAATAAAAGCCAGGTATGGTGATGCATTCCTGCAATCCCAATACTTAGGAGGCTGAAGCAGGAAGATTACCACAAGTATGAGGCCAGCCTGGACTACACTGCTGAGACCTAGTCTCAAAAAAACAAAAATAGTGGATGTGGTGGCTCACACCTCTAATCTCAGCACTCGGGAGGCAGAGGCAGGAGGATTGCTGAGTTTGAGGCTTGCCTAGGCTACATAGGGCCAGCCTGAACTAAAAGCAAGATGCTGTCTCAAAAAAATAGATGACAGATAGATAGGTAAGTAAACAGACAAAAAAATTAAAAAGGACTGGTTGTGTAGCTAAGCATGAAGGCCCGGATTCAATCCCCAGTACCACAAAAATAAGTAAGGTGAAAAGAATAATAGGCTGGCCCTCCAAAAGGATCTCCTGGGGCAGGGAAGGGGTGGCCACTCCACCGTGAGCACTCAGTGCCAGTGTGGCCAAGTGGGCAAACTGACCAAATCACTAGGATCTTCTTGTAAAATTAAACTGTTTCTGACTGTTATAATTTCCTCCCTAGTACAAACTTTGGCTTTGTCTTGCTCCTCTTTTTCTAGTAATTTGAGGTTCAGCATTAGGTCATTTATTTGAACTTGCTCTATTTTCCTAGTATAGGCATTCACTGCTATAAATTTCCTTCATAGAAGTACTTTAAATGGGTCCCATAGATTTCTGTATGTTGTACTGAAGTTCTCATTTAACTGTAAGAATTGATTAATTTTGGACCAGAAATTTAGCTCAGTGGTTCCAGCGCCTGCCTAGCAGACACAAGGTCCCTGGTTCAATCCCAGTAACCACATACAACAATACCAGGTGTGGTGACACACGCCCACCAGCAATCAGTACCACATATCACAAATGGACTTGGTGGCTCAAGCCTGTAATCCCAGCACTCAGAAGGCAGAGGCAGGAGGATTGCTGAGTTTGAGGCTTGTCTGGGCTACATAATGAACTCAGGGCCAGCCTGAGCTACAAAGCAAGGCCCTGTCACAAAAAAAAAAAAAAAAAAAAAAAAAAAAAGAACTGTTTAATTTCTTCTGTGGCCCACTGGTTGGTCATAGCGTGCTATTCAATTTCCAAGTATCTGTGATGATCTCGGAATTTCTTTTGCTATTCAGCTATTCAGCTCCAATTTCAAGGCACTATGGACTGACAATATACAGGGGATAATTTCAATTCCCTTGCATTTACTTAAACCTGTTCTATGAACTAGAATGTGTGTCTGTTTTGGAGAATGATCCAGAGGCAGCTAAAAAGAATGTAAATTCTGACTTTGTGGGGTGAAATACTCTGTAGATATCTATTATATTCATTTGTTCAAGGGTTTAGTTTCACTCAAGTATTTCCTTGCTGAGTTTTTGGTCCAGTCGATCTGTCTATTTGTGGAAGCAGGGCACTGAAGTCCCCTGTTACTTTTGTATTGGTGTTTATCTGGCCTTTCATGTCCATTAATGTTTCTTTTATATAGTTGGGTGCATTAGAATTTGGTGCGTAAATATTTAAGATTGTTATTTTCTTCTCTTGAATTGTTCCCTGTATAAGAATGTAGTGGCCTTCTTTGTCTCTCTTATAATCAGTTCTAGTTTGAGATCTATTTTATTTGCAAATAAGATGGCCACTCCTGCTTTTTTTGCAGTTTCCTGATGCATGGAGGATTGTTTTCCATCCTTCTACTTTCAGTCTATGGCTTTCTTTCTGAATTAGGTGTGTTTCCTGTATACAGCAGATTGTAGGATCTTGCTTTTTGATCCATTCTGCCAGTCTGTGTCTTTTAATTGGCCCATTGAGTCCATTGACATTAGTGGTTATGACTGATATGGACAGACTTAGAGCTGTCATGTTTTCCTGTTCTTGATTCTTTTCTACTTTGCTTTTGCCCCTTCCCCATCAGTTTCTTGTTTGGCCCTCTGGGTTGACTCTGTTGGGTCTCATGGGTTTGTACCTTTCATTATTTTTCTCCAAGATATTTTTGAGAATGTTTTGGAGTGCAGGTTTTGTATTTGTTTTTCAGATGTTCTTTGTCATGGAAGTATCTTATTTCTCCCTCAATTTTGAAGGGTAGTTTTGCAGGATACATCAGTCCAGGTTGAAAGTTGTTCTCCTTTAAGACTTGAAAAACTTCACTCCAGGCTCTCCATGCACTAAGCATTTGGGATGAGAAATCTGCTGTGATACTGATGGGCTCCCCTTTGTCTGTCATTACAAAACTAAAATCAAAGAGGACTAGACTTAAACATTTAAAACAGAAAACACTAAACCTGCTGCAGAACAGGTTAGGTAAAACTCTTGGAGACATTGGCTTTGGGAAAGACTTTATGAACAAAACCTCTATAGCATGAGAGCTAACAGAAGAAATCAACAAATGGGATCTCATCCTATTAAAAAGCTTCTGTAGCCAGGCATGGTGGCTCACACCTCTTGTAATCCCAGCACTCAGGGCAGAGGCAGGAGGACTGCTGAATTCAAGGCTTGCCTGGCCTACATAGTGAGCTCAGGGTCAGCCTGAACTAGAAAAGTGAGACCCTGTCTAAAAAAAAAAGCGATTCTAAAAAGTTTCTGCACAGCAAAGGAGACTACCAGCAGAGTGAAAAGACAACCAACAAATTGGGAAAGAATTTTTACTAGCTATCTCTCAGACAAAGGCCTATTACCTAGAATATATAAAGAGCTTTAAAAAAAATCAGTCCTGGGCCGGAGGGTTAGCTCAGTGGTTCCGGCGCCTGCCTCGCAAGCGTAAAGACCTGAGTTTGATCCCCGGTTACCACATATAATGCTGGGCGTGGTGGCTCACGCCTGTAATCCCAGCACTCGGGAGGCAGAGACAGGAGGATTGCTGAGT